>VXAC01006749.1:660427-699950 GCA_013399225.1 Rhipidura dahli
ATCCCTGCATAGACCGGCTGGAAATATTACAGCCTTGACACACCAGTGAGTAAAATTATCAACTTTCCTTTTTCTACCTATCGTAGTATGCAAGAGAACCACTATGGGCACTTCTTTTCATATTCACCATAAAACTGTCCTCTTAAATATTGTTCCAAACGCACAATGGTGTTTTGGCTGATGTTCTAATGACAATTACAGTGAGCACGCTTTCTACACACAGGCATCTGTTCAGTATTAATGCAGAGTGGAGCACAGCCCTGTCCCCCCAGCAGCACGTGGGGCGCAGGGGAGATGCTGCAAGGCAGGCAGCTCTGCTACTTACTGTGCCCCCACTGTCTCCAGGAGCTTGAGAAATTCAGGGTGGGGTCTAAACTCAGGTTATAGCCCCTATTCACTTCAAACTGAGGAGTGTGCAGCCTTTGTTGCTCGTGGTGGGATCAGCAGGCACGGGGCAAAGCCCATCTACTGGCTCGGAGCTTGGCCTGGGGCGGCGGTGGTGGGACATGGGGGAGCTGGTGGGGAATCCTGCTGGGGACTCAGTGCTCTTTCAGTGAAGCAACAGCAGGCAGGTGTGCAGAAGCCATTTGCACACGGGATTTTAGCAGTTTGATGAGTGTGTGAGAGTCACTAATTTGTTCTCTTGTCCTGGAAAAGAGCGTGTGGCTGTGCTGAGGCTCAGCCTTGCAGAGTGTGTCAAGGCCAGGTGTATCTGAGGAGAGGGACTCTGTGTCTTACTGCACATGTATTTATTGTGCTTGAGGAGCAGAGGCAGGAGATGGTGGGGGGAAGCATGCAGAAGGGATCATGCTTTACCCATAAGTGGGTAAAGTGGCTTGAGCCTCACAGTGTGCTGAAAAGTGGAGGTCACAGCATCTCCTGCAATTCTTCAGGGTGTTCAGCTCTGCCATGCCTCAGCAAAGATGAGACTGGAGATTCTTTACACGTTCTTTCAGGTGTAAATATCCATCCAGGGTCAGGTGGCTGAGAGCTGAGCTTTCAGTGCAATTGTGAGAAATCATGTCAGAATTGTATCTCCTGCAGGACTCCAGTTTTTTGGCTGTTGGAGCAGCTGTCAAATTAAAACACACATACCAGTGGTAATAGTGAGCTGCTTCCCTTCAATAACATCCTGCTCATGCCAGCTCTTTCTCTGGCAGACAGTTCAGGGTCTGTGTATCACTAAGGTGCAGCTTAAAGCTGATTGTTAGAGCTGTGGGGTGGAGGGGCACTCCAGGAGTGGAGAGAGAGGCTGAATTACAAAACAGCTGAGACAGAATTGTCAGTTAATGCCATTAAAAACATTGGACTCCTCTTTAAGAGCTTCATGGGTCTCCAAGGGTTTCAGTGTGCCAACCAACTACTAGAAAGAGCCTTTTGTAAGCTCCTTGTGTTGGGTGAATCTCCTCTGTGCTGTTTTCAAGACATAGATCATCCAGGCTTTCAGAAATTCAGATTAAATACCGTGAGGTAAATATACTCTGTATTCTTTATCTGTATCTCTAGTTTTGCCACAGTTGGTTGATTGGTTTATTTTCCCCAAGTATTTGTTTATTGGTCAGTTTCCCTCCCTAGAACTGAGGCTGGTCCGCAGGAGCCGGCAGGGTCCTGGCTCACCTCTGGTACAATCATGCAAAAGAAGCAATTTTTCATTATTGATAAAATGTAATGTCATAATGTCATGGCCTTTCAGGTCATCATCTTTGTAAGTCAGCCATGACATTATCTCAATTTATAATGATAACAAATGACCATAATGTTTGCATGTAATTTTCATTGGCTATTGCAGAATTCTAAAATCACTCCTTTGAAGGAAGGGTTTCATTAACAAGCTGCTGCGATTACTGCTTCTGCTGGGGGCTTTTTGCTAACATGAAGTCTATTCTGTATGATATGGGAGATTTATGTACTCAGTAGAAATTTAAGATGTGGTAGCTCTTGGTTAGTTAAGTACTCATGCAAACTGAGAGATCATTCCTGCCTTTTTATGTTACCAAGAGCTTTATAATGTGCCTAAATACTGTAATTGCTACAGGTTATGTAAATATGCACTCCGTGAAGATTGCTGGCTGGAGGGTCCAACTTGAGTGTCAGATTCATTCTTGGCTGTAGTGTTGGCTTTACTTATTTAATATTTCATGATAAACTTAAAAGATTTACAGCTTCAGGAGCTGGTGAGAATCATAGGGTGTTTATTTTCATGTGATATTTAGAGGCTGGAGCTTCAGTCCCCAAACACTTTAAAAAGATTCTTAGCTTTAACATCTGGACTGAGAACATCACTGGGGTGGGTTCCCTTTGCTCTGCAGGATCAGGACCTCAGAGTAAGTGCACAGAGTTCAATAGAGATGAATCTGGAGCACTTGTAGGGAGCACTCTGTCAATCTAATCCATTAATAAATACTCCCTTACTCCTGAAGTCCTCTGAAGCTAATGCAAAAAAAAAAACCAATGGAACGCCTGGGCACTCCAGGCCTTTTGAAAAAAACAGGGCCAGGCTTCTGTATCTGTGTGCGTGCACATGAGTGTGTATGAAATAAATTCAAACAAAAATAAATGTTTCTGGAAGAGCAGCTGTGAGTTATAGTCTAACAGACTCCATGACAGGCCACCAGGCAAAAGGACTCAGAGCTGCACAATTGGTCCCCAAGGGACACAGTGCTTCAGAGAGGACAAAGCAAGAGCTGGGGACTCGGCTGTGCTTTGTTTTGGCCTATGAAGCTTATCAGACCCATGTTGTGATTCATTTTTCATTGGCAGCAAGAAGCTTGCAGGAAAAATTTACCTTTTTCTTTCTTTCCTCTTCCTTGAGGCTGCTACTTTTTTTCACTGGAAATTATAAAAGTACTGCCCTTATGAAAAATATCAGACTAAGTTTCATCCTTTGTCAGTGTGGTACCAAGGCCGCCTGGTTATTATGGCATTGTCCACTAGGCCATGCAAACACCTAACAGAAGGCTTTCTTTCCTTTAGAGTGGTTTTTATACAAAATGTCTCACTGTCTGGAGAATCACACTTTGGGTAGGATATTGTCCAATTATATTCACGGCCATTCATTTTGTAGGGCTTGAACATCACTCATATGGGGATCTCCTTGTTACTGTCTTTGAAACCTCCACCCTGAAGACGAGTTTCATCAATTTTCCAAGCCTACTGGCCTACAAATGACCCAATAAGGTCATTCACAGCAGCTCAGTCTCCATGTGGTAAATGCCCTCAGACCAGAGGCAGCTGTTGTGTTTGCTTCCCCCTCAGCAGGGCAGGGGCTGAGCTCCACTGCAGCACACAGGCACACTTGCAGCAGTCTAAATTCTTTGAAGTCACTTCAGCAGAGAACTGCTTGAGCCATCAGAGTTGGTTTGTGCTTCAGGCAATGGACATTAACCAGTCTTGGGAGGCACCAAAAGAAAACAAAGTGTCTGTATTTAATTGTCCTTCCTAAAATACCTTTTTATTACACATCCCCATTGCTCACTTGATTTGCTCAGTCTAACTCAGGTTTGACTTTCTTTTTCGGGTGTGTTGACAGCACAAGGGTTTGGTTGTATCAGCCAGTATTTTGTGAAGTCTTAGTGAGATGGGTCAGGTTAATTTTAGCACAGCTCCATCTCTTCTCCTGTGGTTAGTGTCCCCAAAGGACAAACACGGACAAACACAAATAAGAATCAGGGACTTGAATCTGGGACTTGAGGGCTTGTCTCATTTTCTGTTTTGTTACCCCAAAACACTTTTCCCTGACTTTTAAAGCTGACGGCTACATCCCACTCCTGAATATTTCATTTGATGGCACATATAATGAGATGCCCACAATACCATTGCAACAGTCCTTGGGATTTTCCTTCCACCTTCACTTCAGGGCTCCTCAGGGCCCCACCTTCAGCTCAGCATTGGCCACTCACTGCTCTGCTCAGATGAGTCCTCCTGCTTGACTTGCTCTGGCAGGGGCTCAGAGCAGAATCAGAGGCTGCTCTTCCAGAGAGAGAGAACAATCTAAATATTGCAGAAAGGGCCAAGGACCCCTTTGCCTTCTCTGACCAAGCCTCCTCAGGCAATTGTTTGCCAAGGCACTGTCACCCCTCGGGCTCCTCTGGCTGTTGTTTTAGTGAGCCCATCCCTGCTCCCTCCCACCGGCTGCTGCTGATGCCTCAGCCCCGTCCCCAGCTGTGCTCCAGCTGTGAGCAGGGCTCTGCTGTGCTGCAGATGGACAGAGCCTTCCCTGCCACCCGAGAAACAGCCACAGAGAGCAGCCAAAGCCTGGTTTTTGCTCGGCATGACCTGGTTCTGCTGAGCTGCTTCTCTTCCCAGAGAGCAGAAGCACGTGCCGGGCGCAGGGGCAATGGAGGATTTTACAAGGTTCAAGAAACTGCAGGATAGGAGTTTCAGAGGAGGGGAGGTGGGGGTGGGCTGCCAGAGCAGAGCCAGAACCACCTCATCCTCCCAAAGCACAGTTTTGTTTTTCTGAAGGCTAAATGAGAAGGAATGTAAGATGCAGAATTAACAGAGATTTGCTGTTTTGTCATTAAAAATGGGGTTTTGCTGCCAAAACAGCAGCTTTGCTGCCAGGGAATGTGTGTTTGTACTGTCAGGCTCCCGCTCAGCGCGAGCATGTGCTGTGCTAAAGCAAACGAAAGGGGAATTATACAATATTGAATGTGGACCTGTCTCTAAATGCATTGAAAATGTAGGTTATTGTCTTCTGGCATTTCCTAAAAAGCCTCTTGAGCTCCTGTTGGCAACCGCTGATATTGAGGGTACTTTTAGCTGTTTAAGTCTTCCTGTTCTAACAGGGGTCAAAGGGCTGTAAAGATCTTCTCAAAAGGATATAGAAGGAATCATTAAAAGGGAGGAGGAAGAAAGTGACAGAAGGTCAGCCTTTTTTTTTTTAATGGGTGCATCCCCGAGGGGGTCAGACACAGTTGTGCATTATACTCCAGCTCCAGTACCCGACTTTTAGAAACCTACAGCAAATCTTATTAGCACTTCCATAAGCATAATATACAGGATAGAGCCCAATGTTCCAGGCAGAAGTAAAAGAGAAAAACCATGAAATAAACCAATTTAGTCTTTCAAATGAATTTAAATCAACATAGTGCCAGGATATGACCAAGATGAGGACAAATACTCAAATATGTGCAAGGCATTTTACGGTCCCTGGGAAGCATGTGCATGTATCTGTGCGTGTTTAATTCCCTTGTTGATCTTTCTTTCCTTTGAGACAAATTTACTGTATGCTTATTGCATGGCATGTCATGTAGCTTTTTGTAAGGACTGGTGTAGGACAAAAAATTTACCTTTTTATGTGACACAGCCAAACAGAATTGTGAAGGTTTTCAGTGATTTCTAGACAGCAAGCAATAAACTGCGTTTGCACCCACACACTTACTGCCTAACACCCCATCTGGTAACATTTCCACGTCTCCAGGAAAGAAATCAATAGCAATAATCTGTGAGGGCCTCATAGGGTGTATATTTTTTTATCGCACTGCTATTTGGAATTTTTTTCCTATCTGCTTACAGCACTAGATTGTTCTTTTTTTTGTTAGCTAACATTGAAATCCTGGAACCATTATTATATTTTATAAAAAGCAGTAACTAACACCAGGGTCAGAATAATATATTCTAAACACTCCTATTCAGTAATATCACGGTGTTCAGACAGCAAAGTCCGAGTCAGTGAAGGCACTGAAAAATCTCCTACAGTAAGAGCCTGTGCATTTAAAATGATATGCTAGCACACTTCAAAGACTAGCATCCTAAAAATTCATGATTACTTAAAGATAGTTTATATTAAAAGAGAGTATACGTCCAGCTTTCATCTTGCTCCAATGCAGAGAAGAAATTGTTCTTATATTCTGAAATTTAGAACTGTGTCACTGTTGGTTTTCTGTGTAAGGAGGAAATATGATGCTTTGTTACTGGTCTTATTTATTGCAGACCTTGTCTGGAATCTAGTATTGAAGCTGTGCTTGATGAGTTGCTGCCTTGAACTTTTCCACTGATCAATGCTGGTGCTATGGCTGCATGAAAGAATAGCTTTCCTGAGGAGAAGCTATCACATGGGAAACACACTACACAGTAAGCTAAGAAATCTGCTATAATCTTGTATGCTTAGGCTTAGAAACGTGCTTCCCAAAAGAAATGGTGATAGTGAATGACCATTTTAAACAGATGTTACGTGAGCAAGAGGTCAGGTCAAGAACAGGGAGGTATTTAAAAAAAAGAGGCAGAGAAAGAAAGAAAGAAAGGTTGGGGAAAGGGAAGAAAGAAAGAAGCAGAAACCCTCCTTTCACTAACATGATAAGGCACAACTGGACAAAATGCACAGCTGAAGAGGACATTACAGAGCCAGGAGACAGGAATCATATTTCTTCTTCTCCCTGCAGTGACAAATAAAAGGTTGTTTTGATTTTTGCTGTACAAATAATAGGCTTTACTTAGAAACTGTAGCTGCTGGGTTGTTCTCCACAAAAATATTTTTGCTCTTTTTGTCCTGATGGCAATAGTAGAGGAAAGAAATGAAGCTGTTCTGTAATCAGCATATATTTTATTTACCCGTGGATTGTCCTATGCATCTTGCAGTGGGGGTGGGATTGACACTCTGAACATGAGGAATGTCCCTTGGAAGTGGCATTTCAGCAGAGTTTAGGTGGGCAAATCCGTGTCTGTGCTTACCAGGCTCTTGCCTCTGTGCCAAGGCTGCCACTTGTGACGCTGGGGTTTTGTTCCCATGGGAGCTACACTGTCATGGACCCACTGTGAAGCCTTTTTTTTTTTTTTAAAGTCACCAAATTACCATCTCATTTGGTTACCAGCAGAGCACATAGCAGGTCTCTCAGTGTAGCTGGCTTTATTCATGGCTCCCTCTAAATAAGCCAGTGGTGAAAACAAGGAGTCAGCCTTTTTGAAGCTGTGTGCAATAGAGGTCCCACAAAGACCGACTGGGGAGACACACAGGGTGCCTTTAGTTATAAGCAAAGACTTTTTAGTTGTTTTCTTCTAAATTTAGCTCCAAACCTAAAATCTCTGGATGAGATATAAGTGCTATAAATGACTGCTCTTACCTCATTTTTGGCCCTACAATTCACCTCTTCTCTGTCTTCATTTGCACTCTGAAATGTTGAGAAGCCAAATCTCAAAGCTGAAAAAATAACAACGTGTAAATAAGGATCTAGCAGATCAAATCACTGGTGGAAAGGATAAATGGAGCTGAGAGTCCTGCCTGTGGATTGTGTGGAAAGAGTTACTGGATTTCTTTACTTTAAGTAGGTTCATAAGGATGGATTTGGGCAGCTAATCTTTGATTTCTGTCTGGTGTTAAAATCTTTCCCTTGATGTCTCTGCTCTTTGGGTAGGTGGAATGAAAAAAAATGATGCTCTTCTTATTCACATTGTTGCAGTACCAATGAACCCACGGTGAGGTGGGTATTCAGGTGCCGTGGGAAGGAGGGCTGTGTAAACACCTCAGTCAGTGTTTTTTACCTGGGGTCCATGGGCAGTGAATGAGTGAACTGTAAAAGATAAGGAAGGATAGCAAATCTCTTGTCAGTTGGCTTAAATTTTCAGTATAAGGGCCCCTACCTCCAGCAGAGGATTTTAGAAACATAAACACTGAAGAGATTGAAAATCACTGATATAAAGAGGCTGTCAGACCATTGCAGGCACTGAGAAGAGTATATTCAGCCAGTATTATCTCAGTCTGAACAGTTGAGTTGTTTCTTCTAATACTGTTGCATTTAATTTCTTAGTCTAAATTAAAACAGAGTAAAAACTTAGTGTTTTTAATAAAGTTATGCTTGAGCTCAGGCTTTGATGATAAATAAGCCATTCACTTATGTACATCTGCCAGAGCATTCATAGGGAGCATTGGGCCTAAATGAGTTGTGACCTTATGAGACAGTCTAATGTTTGGAGACTATATAGGTGACTGCTGGGTTTTGAGTCTTGACCTTTTTGTTTATATTCATCATGAATGTGCAGATACTTTTATTCTTTCTGGAAAAAGGCTGTCAATCTTCACACTAATTTTAATGCCTGTGCAATGCAGAGCGGTGGTGGATCTCAGCAATAACAATCACCGACTGACTAAAATTAACTAATTCCAAGTGCTCTGCTAAATTGAGTATGAGTGGGTTTGTTTCAGGCTCGGCATGGAAGCACAGGTGCACTCGATAAATAGGGACACACACGGTGCCTAAATGTGCTCGGGCTCCTCGTGACCTCCCAGCAAAACAGCTCTGACAAATCACTTGTGACTTTCCAGAGCTTGTCGAGCTGCTGTTCAGCTGATCCTTATTTCTCTAGACTGGAAGTGACAGGAAGAGACACTGATACTTGTGAGCTTGAAAAGGACTTCAGCTCCCATCCCAAAATCGTGGTGCCTTCCAAGGACTGGCCACGCAAACAGCTCCTGACCCCTCAGCTGAGGCCAAGGCTTGTTGGTCTCTGTCCTTCATCATATCTCCTTCCTCACTTCTGCCACAAAAGTTCACTGCTGCTCAGGGACCATCTCAGGAGACCTTACACCATCCAGCCCATGAGTTGGGGAGAGACCCCTCTTTCCCTCTCTGCCCACACCAGAGAGGCTCAGGTGGTCTCCTGGAAGTGCAGCCTGGGGCAGATCAGCATCCTGACATTGCTTCTGCCCCCAAAGCTGCTGAGACAGCCCCGCTCAAATCACCCAAATAGCAGTGCAGAATATAACCTAAAATTATGATGAGACTGTTACAAGTATGGGATGCTGAGATTCTGGAGCATCCACTCTCTACCTTGCTCAGACATGGGCACAGAAGAATATCCTTATGGTAAACTCCAGAAATAATGTTCTTTAATGATTTTAACCCACTTTAGTGCTGAATAGAGAAGGAAACTTCTATTAAAACTTTGACACCCTGAGCAGAAGAGCTTCGTGCAGGCCAGACATCTGATTCTGGGTGGCAGAGCTGTCCTGAGCCCTCATTTCCCCATGGCCATAGTGTTTACACTGGCACCACCTGCCTTTCCCCAAAATCCTTTCCTGCTTTTGCCATCACTCCTGCATTCTCACGCTTTCTCATCCTCATGGAGTGTTTTTCTCCCAAATTATATCTTCAAGTATAAATTCTTTGTCATGGTTCTTCAGAGAAGCTTCAGATGGCAAAGAAATTACCTGAAAAAAAAAAAAAGAGGGAAAAAAAAGGGGTTTTCCTTGTCTGCCAATTTGCCAGGGGCAACAACAGGGGCCAGATCAGTCCTAGCAAGGACTCACAAAGGTATTTTTCAAGCAAATATTACAGAGCTCTTTCAGTGAAGGCATATTGGCTTAAAAGGGCTCCAACACTACTAATATCTGAGCTTCTTTCACTCAGAATTGTTCAAATCAATGCAAGTTATATTGCTTCTTTCTCCCATGCTAGCCCAAGTAAGCCTTTATTGCCTTCTCTGCCCTGCCAGGTGTCTATGATCCCAGGCAGTGCCCAGCCACTCGCTGCTGGTTCTCTCTGCCTGCCCTGTGCACAGCATTGTGCACCAGCAGCTGCTTCCGCAGGGTGAGAAAAATACCACGGTGAGGCAGCTCCAGAACCACTTCACTTGCTCGTTTCTGCCAATACCTCTGTCCTTGTTTGCTTTACCAATGGAAAAGGGTAAATTAAATTATAGTAAAATGTCTTCCTAAATATGCTTTCTCACTCCTCCTTCATGTATACAAGAGCAGCAGACATAGCGAGAGATTATGTATCCCAAAGGAATTTGGTGCAATATTTTGTAATTCTGATTGAAATGTGTTCTGTCTGGTCCCCATAGTTTAATTTAGAACAATTAAGGTTCAGAGTACATGAGCTTGCAAAGCACATTACAAACAATGGCTGCAGAATAAACTGCAAATCAATCCACACTAAATCACCCTGAAAATCCCTGCAAACACAACAAAGAGGTCTAGATTCACAGTCCTTTAATACAATCTCCTCTGTGTTTGTAGCTGTAAGTAGTTCACCTTCTTCCTTTTTGGAAAATTGTCCTCATATAATTTCATGTTAGGAGATTTTCTGTTTGTTTGTTACTGAAAATAAACCAGTGAGGAGCCACCCTACACGTGTTTATGCAAGCATGTCAAATCTCAGCGCATGAGAGACGCTGAGAGCAGCGCTGTGCTCCATTCTCTGCTTTGCCTTGCAATGCTCGTTTCTAATGATTGCCTTGCTGCTTTTATACAGGATATAGATGAGCAGCGGGTACTAATATCATTAAACCTGATAAGAGGGTGTCCTGAATATCATGCACGTGCGTGCACAGCCTGTGTAATGGGGCTAGTGCATGTCACACATCAACTTTCTATGATTTTTACATTACTATTATTACACTGGCTGACACCCGTGTTCCTGCTTTTATATGACAGTAGCTTTTCATTAATACTGTACCAAAAACATCATTTTAAGTGAAGTGAAGTCAGGTTAAAAAGAAAAGATCCTCTGATTTTTGCAAGACTAAGATTTTATTTCCTCTGTGTGCACTCTGAAATCTTGGAAGCAGCAGACAATACATGATGTTTTAAGCAGAGAGTCTCACACAGAATATTCCCACATTCAGATGAACAGGCACACGTGTGTAGATAGTTTTGCAACTGCATGTGGTGTTGGGTGAAAACAGTGTTTTGTTTTTATTTTGGCTGTGAAAAGAGTGGGTGCCTCGACGCACCTCGACACAGCTAGGGTTCTGCAGAGTCTCCTTTTCAAACCCAGGACAATAACCTATTCCTCACAATCAAAGTTCAGTGAAGGGAAATGGCTTCCAGGAGAGCACAGTAGCCTGGCCAGCCCCAGAGCAATCTCACTACGTGACAGAAGGCAAAGCAGGAGCTATCAGAATAATTGTCTCTGGAAATGACCACAGGGGAGGGCCTGATCCAAAGCCCTCACCGGTCAATAAGAAGCTACCACTGACGTGGGCTCACATCATCAGTTGTTATATTGGAAAGATTTTTTTTCCAGGACAGTAGTTCTGATTTGAATGTTCTTTGCACAGAGAAACAAATAGAGATACCCAGCCACCAGATGAGGCAGGGGCTGACTTAAGGTGGTGACAAGGCTGGCACAGGGCTGACATGTTCATCCACCCCCTCTGCAAAACCCCACAGGTCTCTCTGTACTTACCCTATTCAACACTACTGATACATGAAGAAGGTAGCAAGACAAAATGCAGCTGACAGTTTTCCACATCACCATTTTGCTGAATCCTGCAGCATTTTGTGCAGAGCGCTTTCTGTCCCCCCAGCATGGGCACTGCCCCTCAGTGTGGGCAGGCAGGGACACACAGCCTCGTGTGCTGTCCTTGCAGAGCAGCACCAGAGCTCACATTGAGGTCACCAACCCCAGAGAGCAGATGCAGGGTTATGGATGTTTGTGCTCCATGCAGTGCTGTCATGCCAGGCCTGCCGGGTGTCTCTTGTGACACCTCCCACGGCTGCAGCACCCTGAGCAGAGTGCAGCCCTGAGCCCCAAATGCCCTTGGCACATGTCAGTCACATCCCCATTGTGTTCAGCCCATTACAGGTTTTACAGTTTCCAGTGAGGGCAATGTACAGCCTGGATGAAGCCAATCAATATGCTCCAGGACCATTATCCTATAAAATTCCCACTTATTTAAAAAGGGGGTGGGGGGCACAGACCTTCAGTTCTGATCCAGCTCTGTAAAGTCAATGGCCAAACTTCCATTGATTTTCAGAGGCAAAGAGTTGGCATGTGCTTTAAAATATTCACAAGCCAGAAATAATAGCAACAAGCAGATGTAGATGCAGCATCTTTAATCCATATTCTATGGTCTGTGTGCTACTTCTGCCATAAAAAATAAACAATCCCATGTTTGGGAGAAAATAGGGGTACATAAGCAGTTGTGTGTTGCAGAATCCTTCAAAGCAAAGGCAATGATTATAAGGGCAAAGCATAAAACGTGGGAGGTGTTTTATTTGCATGTTGTCACACTGGTTTTTGAACCACTTTTTCCTTTCTCCTAGCTAGCGTTCTGCCCAGCTTCGCTGTTGTGCTCATTAGTCTGGTAAAGCTGCACTGCAGGATTCAACTTGTTGTGTCAAGTAAAATAATTTAATTAGTCTTGTATTCCATTATTTATTTTATTTTGGGAAACAAAAATATTTAATCTGAGTACAGCAGTGTTTATTCCTGAACCCGGGAGCCCTAGATTTTAAGCAGAGCCAACAGATAATTTTCAGAGGGGTATCAGCACAGCACTTCTGCCTGCAGTTGTGTCTGTGTCATGCCCCTAATCCTGCTCCGCTACTGTGCAGAAACAACAGGGAGTGTCGGACTTGTAAAGACCTTTAGGAATTAGGGAACTTCCTCCAGGGTATGAAATTCTTCTGTCAAAGGTTCCCGGCATCTGTGGGGTTAGTGCTGATTTGTGAGGGTTGCATTAACTGATTCTCACTGTCACCGTGCCACTGGTGAAAAGGGAGATGATAAAAGACTTTCCTGAAGAAAAAGTGCTGCCATTTTCATTTCAAACAAGACACTGCTCTGGTTATTTTAGTTTCATGTTCACTGGGACAGTATGGATGAAAAGGAAGCATAAGCATTTTGTTTTGTAGCTCTAGAGGGAATGGTTGGTAGCTCCTGGTAAGCCTGTCCTTGGATGCTGGATCATGGGGACAGCTTGAGGGGGGAGTGTCCCTTCCGGAGGCTCCCCACATCCGTGTTGGTCATATAGGTGGGGTGCTGGGCATTTCCTTGGAGCTGCTCACATGCAGAGTTTATAGGGACAAACTTCATATGGGGGAAAAAAACATCTCTCTCTTTTTGAAAAAGTTTCTAAAAACCCTAAAACCCTTCCTGCCTGGGGTCCCTCTGAACTGGCCATGCCATGCACACACCCCAAGCCTGGGTTCACATTCTGCTCTCCCCACATCTGAATCTCTGCTGTGACTCCATTCAGTAACACTTTGCAATGTCTGCTGAAAATGCAGCCATCCTACAGCCTCGTGGTGCTTCACTATGGAGGAACCATTTCTATCTTAACAGCCAGTGACCCGGGAGGTTTATATATATGGGAGGACACTAACCTTTGGTCTAAGTGTTTCATCCTTGTTCTCAGCTCAGAGAGGGATTTTTATTTTCCTCTAAACATCTGTGAAATACTTCTTGGCCATTTTAGAGTCCTCCACATATGGGACTTGAAAAGACACTTCCTTCCCTGTCAGTAGTATTTCAGACGCTTTTATACAAAAGGCAACATCAGATGACTATTTGCTTGTGTCTTTTTTAATTACATCAGTCCTTGAATGAAGTGCTCAGGCAGCAGGGCCCGTCCTGCCTGCTAGGTGAGTGCCTTACTCTCTCAGCAAAATGTTCGGGCTCGTGGCTGCTCTCACTGCCTCCAGGGACCTTTCCAAATTGCATTTCTCAACAGGAGGGGTGAAGAGCAATTTCTCTCCTGGTCCCCTCACAAGCTTTTCCCATAGAAGATTACAGTTCAGTAGCCACAGCTCCCTGTACACAAACCTCTCAGGCATAAGAGGAGAAACCCACACCTCCCTCTGCCTTAACCACAGGGCTTCACTGGGAAAAATGAACCAAGGGAATGGCAGCACCTCTCCCCCAGCTCTGTGAAAAGAGAGACCAGACAGCCCAGGCAAAGCTGGGGGATGTAAGCAAAAGCAGACCAGATGGAAGATCATCCCCTTCTTGGACCTCAGGTGGTGCCAACCTACTGAGCCTGGTCCTGCTGGAGGATCTTGTGGCAGCATGGACCTGTGTCCACTTGAACTTTTAACTTTGAAAATTGAGTTTAAGCACCTCAGAAATTAAAATACAACCAGGTAGTATTTCTAAAATCAGGAACCTGAATGTCACCTACACTTCATTTTAGATTAAACCTTTGGCATTTTCTACAAAATATTATAAAAATTTATTCTTTATGGTTTGACAGAGTTTCCACATGATTTGACAGCGCTGTTGTGTAGGAATGGACATAAGTGCATGTATAAAACTTAAGCAAATGCACAGATGCTTTTTTGAATCTGGGTAACCAAAAGTATGTCATAAAACTTCTCCTGCCTTGACCTGTGCTAGCAGGAACAGATGGAGGGTCATCTCTTACTCTGTATTCCATTTATTCACTTTGAGTGTTGTTTTCCTTCTCCTTTGAGGCTGCATTGTAACCAACCAACTAGAAAATTTCCAAGCCATTAGTGTGTCCCAAATAGGAAAGCCACATCTCCCCACTGCCAAAGAGCAAGAGGATGGCACAGTGGCAGCACATCAGGGTCCCAGCCAGTGGCTGAGATGATCCCTGGCCACCACCAAGAGTGACAGGAGCCCGTTCAGGCTGCAGGGTCCCTCCCGTGCCCCATCCAAGGGTGGCAGTGCAGGTGGCTGTCTGTGGTGATGCTGGCTAGAATACTAATTTCATGAGGGATTTCTTGGAAACAAGACTTCGGATTGAATTATGGTGTAATTATGAACTGTTTTTGTGTGTGCTACAGGACTGGGCAACTTGCCACTGGGCACAATCCGCTGTGCATCAAGCAACCGCAGGAGAACCTGACGGTGCTGCCAGCCCTCTCCTCTCCCTCAATTAAACACTCCTTCTGACTGCCAGTTACACAAATTAAACTGTTTTAGCCTCATTTACAATATCATAAGTGAAGAGCGACAGGCTGAAACCATCAAACACCCTCAGCTTTCAGCAGCCCTATTCCTGCAATGACCATATGCTTGTGCACAGTTGTCTTTCTCAGCTGATCTGATACAGAATTAATTGACACTCAGATTTTAGCTTTAACATACCAGCTGTTAGCTGTAAACCAACAATCAGGGCTGCTCTTTAATCAGAAAATGTACTAGCCACCTTAACGGTCTAATTTTTTTGACAGCTACGAGTGATTTCTTATGCTTACATGATCCAGGCATAATTTTAGATGAAGCTGAAATACTACTAAATGTACTGCTTAAAAAACCAAACACATCCCACTCTCTCTTTGGCTGGATGATGTTTGGCAGCTGGCAGAGAGGCCGACGTGGGGCTGAGGATAAAGGATGGGTGGCTGTGGCAGCAGTGCAGGGCACAGACCGCATTGCCAGCCGGGGAATGCCCGCCGTGGCCCACGCCGGGGCTGGCTCCTGCCAACAAGCACCCTGAGCCCGATGCTTCTGTGGATGTCTGGGAAACCTCCCTGGACAACTTCTCAGCTGGTATAACAGAGCATGAGTGATTCACGCCAGCTGGAAGAACGGGTTTGGATTTGGCAAATACATTTAACAATGAACGACTGCTCTTAAAAAGCAATTGTATCACAGGATAAGCTAAGCTGTGAGGGCATAAATGGGACAGCAAATGTAGTTCTAACAGTACTTGGACATCTCACAATTTCTAAATTTGGGCACCTAAGTCTCAACATATTAAAAAATACGATATTTTTCCTGTTCTTTTGTTTTTGCTGATCTTTCATTCTGCTTAGAATGATATTTTTCCTTGAGTTCTAATAAAATGAGTTAAATAATTAATGCCACAATCCAATAACTGATTATAGAATTTTTTTCAAAATTGAATGTAGCACCATTCACATACTAAATCTTTTTGATTAATGATTTTTAAAGAAGGCTTGTTACTTACATAATAAAAAAGTAGAGAGATGTAAGCTACTGAAGTATAATTCTAAATACCTTTTATGAACAGTAATTTATTTTATAAGCTTGATTCTTGATGTGTATGTAAGAAATGCTAACATGGAAGAGATATTTTAAAGAAACTGCAGATAGAAGCCTCCTCTTCCATACCCCCCTGAAATCTAGTTTATGTCCATAGGTGAATTGCTGCTGTGAAGCCACTGCAATTTGACTTTGTACAAAAAGGGTCATTGAACAGAAGGTCAGGCAGCTGGCCATTTCCATTTCAAAGATGCTATCAAAAGGGCAAGAGGCAGTTCATCCAGCAGCCCTTTAGCAAACAAGATTTTCTCCTTTCTCATTTATGATATTTTTTTATGCTAAAATAGTTTATAGGCTACTGAGAGAAGGGCCTTGATTCATTTTCTTCGGAAAGAAAGTGGACTAAGTGGAGCTTAGAAAGGACTTTGGTTCAAGAAATCATAGGAGCTTTTGAGTAATGAGGAGCCATTTGGTGTCCACTTATCAAGAGCCTGGCAGTAAGGCAATAAATCATTATGGGGGACTCTGTGCTTCAGCTGAAGACAACTGGAAAAGGTAGCTCTTTTATTATAAATTACGGCTTATCACCTCCTTAATGGCAGGCCTCAGCTTTATGAATACTTGAGCTTATTAGTCAAGATAAACCAAACAAGTTCAGAAAAGTTTGGGGATCCCGTGCGCCATCGCCAAGGGAAGTCCTGCAAGGTTTGCAGTGCTGCCTGGCAGCCAGAGGCACAATCCATCCCGCCTGCCACTTGCTGACAGCTCAAATGATACTGGTTCTTCTGGGACTAGAGAATTGCCTCTCACCAATGAGCAGCTAAAATTCACCCATTACAGCGATTAAAAATAGGCTGTTCCTCCCCCAGTGCTCAGGGTGCACTTGCACAGAGGGATGGACAGAGCAAGGGCTTCAGCCCTGCCCGGGCTGGCGACCCTGGTGACAGTGCCCCTGCTCAGTGAGGGGGCTGGTAGCTTAGCTGTCACTTAAAGAAAAAGAAGAGTATCTTTCTCTCAGGGAAAGAATGCTTAAAACAATTTAGGTCCCATATTTTACTCTACTCACCATTCTGCTTGTCATCTCAGAGAGCTTCTGCAGCTTCATGGGCTGTGCTTCACAAATACCAGGGGAAGAAGGGTCTCTCAGCAGCACACTTTGGGACTGAATTACCAGGCTGCCTGTGGGCAGGAGGTGCAGGTGCCCAACTCCAGCACTCAGCCCTTGGGAGGAGCAAAACCCCAATACGGACAGTTCTGAAAAGCAGATCAACCAACCTTTCTGTACAAATCAGTGTGAAAATTTTGGGCTTCATTAATTCTTTTATTATTGATGGTTAGAACAAAGGATGATTTATGGAGCAAATTTTGCAAGTGGGTCCCCACTGCAAACAGACTCCTGACCTGTGCTTGGGTTTGTACATGCAAAACAACTGATAAGAGCCCAAAACTCCACTGAATCTTTGGTCATTCTCCCAGCCCTTGCCATGTCAGAGATAACTGACTGAGCTCACAGCTTCTTCACCACCACAAATATTTTCAGAAACATGTCAGTGTAAGTTCAAAATATGTCACTGTAAAATGTTTATACAGCATTGAGCTGAAAATCTATCGATATATCTGTGCTATACCAATACATCCTGATAATAAGAATGCTTCATCACAGCAGGCCAATACTTATTGGAATAAATCAACCCCTTGCCAATGTGGAAATGAAGGTGTCTGTTACCTGAAATTGGAATAGTTGTATATTCAATTATAAAAACTAACAAATGAAGGTCTTAGCTATAATACAACAACATCACTCCATTGACTTGATGGAGCTGCATCAGTTTACATCAGACATGTCTGGTCTTAAAAGCCTTGCCAGAATATCTGGAAAGGTCTTGGATGGTGTTTACAGGATGCAGTTTCACAGGGCAGTGCAGGCAGATGTGCAGCGAGCAGAGCGGGCCCCTGGCACCTGACAGAGAGGATGACCCCGAGCAGCAGCCAGCAGGCAGCACTCCCCACAGGCAAACACCTGCCCCCACTCAGCCCCCTGCAGCCCTGTCCACTGGCACCCAGGTGCGCAGGAATATCAGTGGTCCTGTCTGGAGAGACCCCTGGGAGGTGTAGAGGAAGCTCTGGGGCCCCACAGGCAGGGGCCACATGCACAGGGCAGGTCCTGGTCCCCTGGAACAGCTCTCCCAGCTGCTTTGAGAGCACTGCCACCAGCACATCCCACTGCTGCCAGAGTCCAGCTGTGAGCAGCATCCCTCGGTGCAGAGTGAGTAAGATCAGGGATGCAGCAATGGAGGGCTGGGGAGGACTGTGCAGAGGGAAATGAGCAAATATTTTCTGTCATCCCTCCATAACTTTATCCCTGTTAACAATATTGAATGTGGAAAGTGGAGGCAAGGTATATGGTTTTAAATAGAGATGTTACAAGTCATAATTCAAATAAAGGCATTTCAAACATGTCTGAAGCATGGCAGTAGCAATCAGCAGCACAGGGCCACTTGAAAATACGGTCACTAACAGTCCTCTGAAAAGCATGAGGCAAATTGCCAGCTAAATAAAACTGGAGGAGCACCACAGCCCGCTGTGTTTTGCAGAATGGTCAGTTATGGGTTGATTCATGACGTCCTTTGGAGAAGGAAAAGCCTTTCCCATTGGCAGGTTTCTGCCGTGCCCCCGCTCCTCACGCTGGGCTGCGGTGCTCGGTGCCGCAGGGCTGCGGGGACGCGGCGCGGTGCCCGCCGCGGAGGTGCCTGCCCTGCGCCGCCAGCGACACTGCTCCGCTCCTGGCCGGCGGCAGCAGCTGATGCCGCTATTGTTTCTTTGACAATAATACAGATTTTAGACTTACTAGTCACGGAGGCATTTTTCTTCCTCTCTTCCTAGTGCAGCATAAGCTTTTTTGACACCCCAGGGATGGGCTTAGGCGCAGCTCTGCGGTGGGTTTGGTGCCGCAGCGGTGAACCTGTGACCCCGAGCACTGTTGTGGGCATGCAAGTGAATTCAGAGGGACCAGAGGTAACTCTGGGGCTCTGCATCTTCTGCTCATCAGCTCTGCCTCAGCAGCACAGCTACACCTTGTGCCTTTAGGCTGAGCTCAGTTTCCACTTGCCAGGAGGGGAATGAATTAAAATCATTAGCTAGAAACTGGACCTTCAGGTGAAGCTTCCCCCACCAGACTGAAGAGTGGGCTCCTCTGGGATTGCTCACAGCAATTATAAAATGAACTATGCAAAAAAAAATTGTGAAGCAACCCATCACCTCTGAGTTGGCTTTGGAAATGCTGGAAATTGTCCTCAGATGCTTCAGAGGGGACTCCAGCCACCCCCAGGTTAGGGCTCATTACCATTAGGGACCTGTGTTTGGCTTTTAGGTAAACCACTGGTTCTATCAGATTTTGAGGTAGTGGGAACATTAGACTGTCACCTTTAAGCATAATAATGTTTTCTCTTTAAAGTTCAAACATGGGTTTTGTAACCATCAAAGTCATTGGGAGCTTTGTCGATGGGACCATGCTTATGTAAAAACACTACTGAAGAGGCAATCATTTCAAGGTTTTGTATTTTAAAAGTGTAAAACAAAGAGACCTTCCTTTCTACAAAGCAATAACATGTCAGAGAACTGCAGACTTATAACCCAAGGATCTATACCAAAAACCTGTAAAGGGAAAAGCTAACAAGAGGTTGTAAGGAAAGGTCGATGAAGCTGTACAAAAGGGTAAATATTCTGATGGTTTCCTCTCAAATACATTGATATTAGGTTCAGAAAGAATTCTCCAGGTATGCCTAGTGCTCAGTTTCCCAAGTAAATACTACTTACTTCTGCTTTTAATCCAATGTAAGACCATTGGTAAAAGTCTGAGCAGTTTGTGAAAATTCACCTGAAATTTTCAATCTTTTCAGTGTGCATTCATGCAGGTTGCAGAGCTGGAACAATTGCTATTTCATTGTATAAAATGCTAGCATTAAACTTGACAGCAATTCCAGGGCATAAAACTTCAGCAGGGCTGTGGAAGTGGTAAAGCAGCTATCTTTGACCTTTGAACCATCATAAATGGGGAAAGAGATGTTTGTCTGAAAGGGAGAAAGTATTATGCTTTTGGAGGCTGTTGCTGCTGTTGTTAAGGCAGCAGCCTCCTGTCAGCTGCGCTCCTCCAGCACTGGCTTGTGAGGCTCACACATCCCACAGGGAGGTACAGGGAGCAGGGGAAAATGTGAGGCAGAAACTCCAAAAGATGCCTGCACCAAACCCTATTGAGGGAGACAGTTGAGAAGAGCACCCTAATTAGACCTTTTGGGTGTATAAACTGTACTGGGTCACCACCAAGGGATGCCAAAAAGCAGCCACCAAAAAGGGCTGAGGAGTGATTCGGGCTGAGTGAACATCAGTACAGAGCCAAAGGGCTGAATAAGTGCTACCTCTGAGTCCTGCTTCAAAGAGAGGTTTTTTAAGAGCCTTGATGAGCTGGGCACAGGAAATGTTAAGGAAACACAAAGTAACAGAGACTTTTGCTTTAGCTTAGGGTTGAAGGAGGTCCAGGTTTGAGGGTACAAATAACACAGGAAGATCTAAATCTGTAATATCCTCTGCAATCTTATTTTTATCTCACAGCTGAAGAAGCTATTGATATTGTTTTACTTGTGCTGAACCAAACCTCATCATATCCATCCCTCTCCTCTTTTGCTCTCCAAGAGGCACTCATTTTCCTGCCTGACTGCTGAGCATCTAAGCATTTTTTCCAACTGTACTCATGAGAGTGATGAAGCTCTGTTTTCATTCACAGCTTGAGAGTATCCCCCTGGTAGGAATGCATTTTTCTTGGGTGCTACATGTGTGTCCCTCGGTATGCTCACTGTGATCTCCTCTTGCTGTCAGAGTGGTGCTGCTATCACTGACCTATGAGTTTGCTGTGATTTAAGGGGCTTCTAAAGCCCCATAGATGGAGAGAGGCAGCCAAAATGGAAAAAAATAACTTCAACAGTTTTGCTGCCTTTGCAAGGAGAGAGTGAGGAGAAACATGGGTCATTTTGGAACTGAGGCCAAGACAGACAAAACAAAGCCACAGCCTCAAAAAATCCACAGAGTTTAATAAAGGTAACATTTGCCAAGTGTTTCCAGCTCCAGGTAGACACCCTGACCTGCAGCCCATGATGGTGAGAGGTGCATGTTGGCAGGGATGACCCTGCAGAACAGCCAGTCCCTCGGGGCGTTCGGAAAACTCGGCCGCAGCTGAGCCTGCAGCCCTGCTCCCTGCCCACGCACAACCTTGGCACTGCAAGTGGCAGTCCCTGAGCCCAAGGCCCTGGCTCTGTGTCCCGGCTGGGCTCAGAGCACACAGCCCGCAGCAGCAGCTCCGGGGCACAGAGCTGCCCGGCGGGCCCGGGCTGGCCGCGATGTCCCGGGCGGGCTGTGATGTCCCGGGCGGGCTGTGATGTCCCGGGCAGGG
Organism: Rhipidura dahli; assembly: GCA_013399225.1. Lineage (NCBI taxonomy): Eukaryota > Metazoa > Chordata > Aves > Passeriformes > Rhipiduridae > Rhipidura > Rhipidura dahli. The sequence goes on from VXAC01006749.1 coordinate 681,506, forward strand.
CTGTGATGTCCCGGCAGGGCTGTGATGTCCCGGCAGGGCTGTGATGTCCCGGGCAGGGCTGTGATGTCCCGGGCAGGGCTGTGATGTCCCGGGCCGGGCTGTGATGTCCCGGGCAGGCTGTGATGTCCCGGGCGGGCTGTGATGTCCCCGGCCGGGCTGTGATGTCCCCGGCAGGGCTGTGATGTCCCCGGCCGGGCTGTGATGTCCCCGGCCGGGCTGTGATGTCCCCGGCAGGGCTGTGATGTCCCGGCCGGGCTGTGATATCCCGGCCGGGCTGTGATGTCCCGGCCGGGCTGTGATGTCCCGGCCGGGCTGCGATGTCCCGGGCGGGCTGTGATGTCCCGGCAGGGCTGTGATGTCCCCGGCCGGGGCCCCTTGTACTCAGCCAGGGCTGTGCTGCCCTGGGCCGGGGGCACCTTGCTCCTCCCGGCCCCCTCCCAGCTCGCTGCCAGGGTGTTCCGATGGTTCCTGCTCCTCCTCTGCTCTCCCCCTGCCCGCTCACACAGTGTCTGACCTGCCCGGTGCCCCGAGGGAATGGAGTGAAGGATGCGCGGTAGGGCAGGGCAGGGGAGCATGGCTTTGTCACCTGAAGGGAGAAAGCAAAGGAAATTAGTTAAAGTGGGTTTAAGGCTGAATTTTGCCACCAGACTTGCTTCAGAAGAGCCATAACGTAGTACCTTGTGTTTGTGCAAATTCTGTGATTTTTGAAACTGGTGAAATTGAGACTTTCCTGATAATACAGAAAATATTTCCTGCTGTGCTACTGACAGATGTAATATCACCGTTAAAATAAATAATTGGCACTTTTAAAAGCACTATGTTATTTCAACTGTGTTCTTATGATTCAGATATTTCTATGTGTATTCTATGGAATGGACATATTTTCTTTTGACACCTTTACAAGTTGGGTTCAAAATGTATTATTACGAAATATGGTCAGATGCATTAAAATTATAATTAAAAAATTACTTTTTACCCTGACATGAAAAATTTAAAGCTGATACTGTGAAACAAAGTATTTTAACCCGTTGGGTAAAAGGACAGCAATGTTTTATTTTTAAAGTGAATTATTTTTCAAGAGTTTATTTTATAATGGTATGATGACATTCGTGGACCCTTAGCCAGAAATATTAGTCCACACAGTAAATTAGCTCTTAGAGGGAATTTTGCACACCCGTATTATGAATTATAATTGCTTGTTCCTGGGTTCACAGTGAGGACATCAGAGAGGAAGCAGCACCCCCCAAACCTGTGTGAACGCCTCCAAGTGCCTCAGCAGCAGCGCTGGGGGGTGGGACCCTCCCCACCCTGCGGCTCCCCGAGGCCGCGGAGCCACTGCCGGCTGTGGCAGCCCCTGCCCCTTACACAGCATCCCTCCCTCTGCTCCCATGGGTAACCCTCTCCAGAGCAGTGCAGAACTACACAAAATGTGCTAAGTCAGGGTTTTTCCATGGTCACCAACTGGAAAAAAAAAAAGAGATTCTGCTTTAAAGAGGCTGCACAAAAAGGTTAATTGTGAAGGGACTCAGTGTGGGAAGCACGTGTTTGAGGAGTCATTCTCCTGGAAAGCTGTGAGGTTATAGAAATTGGGAGAGGATTGGGATGGATGCAACTTCAAACCTGTGACCAGGAAACCCAAGCAAGCCAAATGGTCTCAAAGGGGAGAGACAGCCACAGCCCAGGGAATGCAGAGAGCCAGAAGAGGGTGCTACAATATCTAATTGTCCAGAGAACTCATTTAAATTAGTTTAAATATTTCTCGGGCACCACTGTGAAACCCCCCATCTGTCATGCATACAGCCCAGTGGGTCCTGATGGGGCACCACTCTAAATCCAGTTAGTGCCAGGGACATGTTACTGGGCTGCTGCAGTTTGTGTTGCAGCCTCCACCCAAGGGGAAGAAAATGCAGGATAAAGTCAGCACACTAGGCTGAAGTCTGAATGGGGACCACGTCTCTGGGCCTCATCACTTCCCTGTGCCTGCTGCACACGAGTTGCAGCCTTCACTGCAGCGATGGTTTCAGCATTTGGAGGGGAGGTTCAGGGGAGGCAGGGCGCTGCTGCTCAGTTGCTGTGGTTTTGCTGGCCATGTGGTGCTGTCTCCAGGCAGGCATTGCTCATACCAGCAGTGCCATTGCAGGAAGGCTGTGGTGTACTGGCTGGGGGACAGGCAATGTCAAAGACAGCTGTTTTGCATCTCATGACCCATTTTAACTCATCTGATTTAAGCCTTTACCTGACCAAGAGTGCCATAAAATGTACTCATAAGACTTATATTGTTCATTGCTTCAGAAAGTGCCAAGTGCAGGAGGTGAGACCAGTCCCTTTGCAGACAGGGAATTATATTTCCCTGCTGCCAACCAGGAAGGTGCAAGAAAGGACAAAGAGCCCTGGCCCCAGTGATGACATGACACAAAAGCTAAAGTCAGGTGCATTTATAAATAGTTTCTGTAGGTACAGGTTTAAGGTTTCTCTTCTCTGGGACACTGCAGAGAGAGTTGTTGTCCACTGAGCACCTTGCACTGGGCATCTGGACTCCACAGTCTATTAACAGGAAATCTGACGAGTGAAATAAGCGTTGAATCAGTCCAATTGCCACTGCTGGTAGTAAGTATCTGTAAGCTGCTGAGAGCACAACCAGGGCTGTAAGAACGTGAGGAGAAGCGATGATTTCCTGTCCTCAGGAGCTTTGCCACAGAGATAAAGCAAGTCAGGCGCAAGATGCAGCCTAATACTGTTTGCATGCCAGAAGCCTCTGTGCAGTAATTACAGGGATGCCTCGATGTCATAATTATTAAGAGCTGTCAGCATTTCCATTACAATCCCCCTGTGCCTGGAGTGAGCCCCAGATGCCCCAAGGCTTGTGCAGGTTGAGGCTGCATCTCTCAGCTGCGCCAGTTTGGCCAGTCTGGGTCCTTCTTGGCCACCCACATGATCCTGAGGCACCAAGGGTGGGAGCCACTCTGCACCAAGGAGAGAAAGAAAGGATGTTCCAAATCGTGTTTTAATGATGCACTCAGTTCTTGCAGACCTTGGAACAAACCCTAACAAGGAGACGTTTCCAGAGGACAGGAGTACGATGTTCAGGGTGTCAAATTACACCCCAGGTGCTCAGTCCGAGATCTCAAGCTGCTTCCATCACGGGGGCCAAGTGGAATCCACAGCAGTTTCCAAATGGAACAGGTCACAAAGTAGCAATGGAAGTTGGTGGGAAATATTTTTAAACCTTATACTTTTTTCCCTATTTTTTTTTTTACAAAGTTACAGAGTTTAGAGTTTTTACAAGCAATGTAGTCTTCTATCACCATTTTTGGAAATAATTCTAGCAGTGCAAAGGGTTGGTGGAACATGGGACACTGTGCAATGTTTTTATGCCAGTTATTATATAAGCAGAAGAGTTGGAGACACAGGGTGAAAATAGAGTGGTTTTTCTTGTAGGACGTCATGTTTCTATTCCCATTCTCTAATAGCTCACACTTGAGTAAGTATGATTTAATGCATGCTGCCTTACAAAGATAGTATTTTAAACTATATGTTAAAATGGACTTACAAAACAAAAATCTAATTTATTGTTCTTGGTCTGTTTGTTCCTCCTGTAAGCTTTCTGTCCATGGTAATTTACACTGATAGCAAAGCCAGTCAGTAGAACAAAATGTTACACATACTAGGGCAATATGTGACAAAAAAAGATGCTATTGAAGCTAGAAAATACGTTAAATACCATGGAGACATAAACAGAAACTGCAGACCCTCTTCCTTTCTGGTCCATAGGGGAGACACAAGCCTGGCACAGACCTGGGGAGTCTCTTCAGCATTGCTCAGAGCATCACATCAAGTCCAGCACTCATCTGCACACCAGCAGAATTTGTTGTCATCTGAGGGAACCTCTTTCATTACCTCAGTAAGTCCAAAATTAACAGGAAAATTCTTAACCAAAAGGCAAGAATCTGAAACTACAAAAACACCAACTGGTTTAGAGAAAGGCAAATATTAGAAATCCCTTTTGGATTGCCCAGGGAGAAGCACACGTGGGGGTTGTTTGTGTTTTGAAGTGCCATGTTATTTTAGGGGGAGAATATTTATTTGTCACTAGTCAACAACTGCCTCAGCAGCGTGACTTGCATTTGTGAGCAGTTTGCTGCATCAGGATCTGAGCCCTGGCACTTGCTGGGGCTATTCCTGGTCCAAAGATGTGAAGTGGGGGCACAGCCACCCTGACACATTTCCCAGGCTGAAACCCCAGCCCCTGGATGCGAGAGCTGTAGGGTGATGCAGGCAGATGTGAGGACTATCAGCACTTTTCCAGTGCCTGCTCTCTGCAGGCACCACGCGGGGAACCGAGAGGCAGAGACATCCTGCAAGTGTCCATTTCAGCTCAACCTAATTGGCTGTGGCCTTTCAATCAGGCACTTCATGAAGACACTCAGCAGTGTGCCTGCTGCTCTTCTGCATGGGCAAACTGGAGATGATTTGAGCCACAAGTTAAGAAGGGATGGGCCACCCCACTGCCATAATCAGCCCTCATCAATCACCACGTTCAGCGTGGACACAGAAAGGCTGAAGTGCAGCTAACAAGACTTTGTCAGTTAAAAGCTGGAGCTGAGGGTATCACAAGTGTTAAAACACTCTATTTGCTGTACGTGAAGGTAAAGCAATCTATATCCCAATCACTGGAGTCATTTGAGGCTCACAGTTTGCTGACAAATGGGGATGGACAGATATGTAAAGATGATGCGTCATGAGCTCTGCTGATGAGTTTACAGCAGAAGCCTCTGAATTCACATCAAATGTGTCAAAGGGTGACAGAACTACATCACACAAACCCTGGCAGTTTAATTTGGTGTCAGCTATTAGTGTTGACTTTCAGCACTATTGCCGCTCAGTGTTTCTGCCAGCAAGGTGACACAGCCTCCAGATTGCTAAATTTCTTTGTTGTAAGAAATAGGGTTTGCTCACTGCACAGTAGTCCTCTAATGGAGGAAATCCAGAAGGTCAGAAAACTCTTTTTCCAGGCTGCAGCACTCCATTTTGTGACCTAGACTTTTCATTACATTATTTTTGGTTAAGTATTCAATTGTGTCACTACATGAGGAAAATATCTGTTTCTGGGTTTTTTGATTATTCTCAGTTGTTTGGAAAGATCTCATTCATGTTGTGGGCTCTGCTCAAGGATGCTGGAATTTACCAGATGTACTGAAGGACTGTGGAAGAGCGGAAGGTTTTGAGAACTGAGTTTTCCAATCAAAACATTTTTTCAAGGCAAAATGTTGTTTTAATGTGTTCTGTTCCTCAAACAGTTCCTTGAAAGATGGTTTGGGAGTCTGTCAGACCCAGAATGGAAATACCACTGCTTCCTCTTCTTCTATCTCTTCTTAGCTATTGTTGCTAACCTTGCAAAGAATTGGGGGGGGGGGGGGGGGGNGTAAAAGGGGAACAAGTGGGAAAACAAAAGCTACACTACTTGAGAACAGGAAGGTTTTAATGGGAAATGCACCTAAACCCAAAACATTTCAAAATGTGTCATGTGCAACAGTTTCCTTTATCAACAGAGTAGGTGGGCAAAAAGAACAGTTGTGTCTTCCAGAAAGACTTAAGATGGTTGGTGCGTGACTGTATTCCTATAAAAATGTGCTGTGCACGCAGAACACGCCCCGACACCGCCCCAGCAGCGCCCGCCGCGCCCCGCCGGGGATGGGCGTCGGGGCTCCCGGAGACGGAGAGAGGAAATACAGCTCCCGTTGCAGGGAGAGTGTTTAATACACACTCGCTATCACTCACCAGCACAAGTTTAAGCAGCACATAAGCCACTTTGACACAGCAATATATCATTCAAAAACAAAACCTGTGCACTCTGCACCAGGCAGGGGTGGATAGATAGCTCATCAGAGGGAGAGAGAGTCTTTCATCAGCTGCCTTTCACTGGGTGATGACAATAATCATTTCAACACAGAGTACACAACCTAGAGTGATGAAGGCAGCAGAACACATCTGGCCTGATCTCTTTAATACCGAATATTTTAAAAACCTGAGAACATTTGTCGGTGTGGTTCAACACAATGCCTGAGCCATAGGAGAAGAAGTTACATTTATTAAAAGAAGAGCCAAGAAAAAGGAAGACAAACTGTTTGTGACAGAAAAGCACAGTTTGTGCTGCATCCAGTTTTAACTGTGATAGTAACTTCACACTGGGGACGTTATAAGGTCAAAAAAATTTTACGGCTTTGAGCATCTGATCCAAAACTGACCAAAGTCAGTTCATTGTAGTCCCAGCTGTGTCAATAAGCTCTGCCTTGGGACTCTGTAGTTACACCAGCCGTGTGCTGTTCTACACAGCAAAATTCAGTCCTGAGATTGTGCTTGTCCTCAGGGTACAGCAAAGTGCTGGATAAAAGTGGCCAGCATCACCCCCATGGGTCCCCAAGTGGAAAAGGGATGCAGAGCAGTGAACTTGATTAACCGAGGCCACCCAGCAGAGTCAGGGCCAAGCCACATCTGGAAACAGGAAAGCTCCAAGCCCTTAGGTAACATTCAAGTACATTTGGGTTGTTTCCAGCCCCAAAGCAAGCTGCCAGGTCTGAGGGGGCTTTGCTGAGTGTTGTGTTGTTTGCTGGAGGCTCACGGGTCCCATAGATGTGCCATCCCACGTGAGAACTGCACACAGATTCCTCCCAGACACAGCTCTCAGGGATATTTTTGGTCCAGAGCTCAAGGACAGTTTCCTGCTTGTCCACTCCGTTCAAACTGCACATGATAAGGAAATAAAGGCATCATCCATCTTCTGTGCTAGCCCACAAAGGACTAGGAGTATGGGAGAAAAGGCTGTGGGATGGGACAGAGGGGTGTGGGCTTTCTCTGCCATTCAGGGCCGCTGATATTCAGGAGAAAACAGCCTGTCAAAGGCATCTGAAGGAACCTGAGTGGGTGCCCACACACAGCTACCATGACATTCTTTTTCTTTCATGTCAGGTACAAACAATGTCCCAAAAAACTCTGTTTGCATTCAAGTTAAACATAATGGATATCATTCAGATTCATGATGATCTTCCAGCAAGTAGGAGAACCTCAGAAAGTCTAGAGATAAAGCCCTAAAACAGAGCAAAATTATGTCTTTGAGTTTTTGCAAGGATTTTTTACAGTATTTTCTATATACAAACCTGTTCTCTGCTCAGCAGCAGGAATTTTTCATTTTCTGTATTTGACATGGAGACTTTATTAAAAGTCCTCTCCACAGTTAAAGATGGATTAAAGATGGATTAAAAACAGATTAAAAATGAATTTGTATATTAACACGTTGGTTAGGAAAAAAAAAAAAAAGAAAAAGAGATGGAGGAGGGCATAATAAACAAGACAATATGAAGAAACAAAGCTAATTGCCAGCCTGGAACAGCCATGCAGCACATTCCTAGTAAGCTGTCTGTCTTAAACCCTCTGGATCAAAAAGTGATTAATCCTACAGACAAATGTAGCCTTGATGGTAGAGATACTCAAAATCCCCTAAACAGAGCGATGCAGTGTTATACTTACCATTCTGAAGGCCTCAATTAAAGGGTCTTTAACTTCAGCCTTTCCCATTATGTTCCCTGATGTACCAGGAAGCCCCCTCCTCGTGGCAGTCTACTCTGAGCCTCAAAAAATGCCTGATGCCAAGGTTTTCTGGAAAACAGCTTTTTTTAAAAATAAGAGCTGCTTTCCTGTTCAAAAAAATACAGATAGCTCTTGGACTGTCTCTGCTGGATTATTTTATTCAGCACATCTCCTATCTGTCTTATTACGCCTCATGTTAAGTGAGTCCTTTTAGGCTCATCGCTGCATCACTGGTGCAATGCACTAAAAGGCTTTAGAGAACACATCACACTAAAAGTATGGGTGCTAGAAAGTGCTCTTGGCACTATTTGGCAAAGCACGGGAGAGGAAGTCTTTACGGAAGGCAGGCAGCAGTTAAACAGTTTGCTGCCTGGCCAAATGCCGGCCTGCTGGCTCCGGCCCCGCCGGGCGGGGAAACGCGGGCTGTGGGCGAGGGGAGGGCACCTGCTGGCACTGCTGCCAAGGAGGGGCTTTGCTGCTGGATCCAGGCTCCCTTGGATGCCTCTCAGTTATTCTCAGCGTTAAAGAAATGCTCAAAACAAACTTGCTGATACAGCGAGAGAAAGCAGAAATTTGGGGGAAGACTAAGCAAGGACCTTTATTGACTGAAAATTTAGGATGTGAATTACGCTGCCATGCTGGGGCCACTCAGAAATATGAGCCTCCTATGGCCAAGTTCAGGGGACTTGAGTAAAAAGGCAAAAAAATGGGGAGACTCAACCCCATGTGTTTGATGCCAGCGCGAGAGGTAATCAGTGTGAAACAAATGTGTCTTTCAAATGTTTTGCTCCATTTGCCAACCGAAACCAGAATTCTGATGCTCACAGATAAGATCCTTGCTATGTGCAGTGCAAGACCTGAACTTCCCTCCAGCACTGTGCTATTTCACATCCCAAACACTGCTCATCTACTGAACCAGCCGGAAAAGACAGTGGTTCCCAGGGGAGGAGGGCAGGGAGTGAATACCTTCCTGACCCCTACAGTTGCTCATTTTATGCCGTGAAACATGAAATTTGATTACTCTTATCATTAGCTTAGCTCACATAGCTACAAATGTTATTAGTAGCCATAAAATTATTGAGGCCCTTTTAAAATCCATTTTTAAAGAGTGTGTGACATGTATTAGCAGATCTGAAACCCTGATTTCAAATACCCTCAGTCGAACATCAGAAACAAAATGTCGAGCTAAGCAACAGTGACAGGGCTTGAGATGTGCTAATGAGGAGTGGTGCCATTGCCTGAGAGAAACATTACACGTTATTAACACATTAGCCCACTAAGGTACTGTGCCAGCTGTAATAAGCAACGAATTTGGCATGCTAACTTAGATACACAGGACCATTCAGAAAATCTTCATTCTTTTTTTTTCCTCTCCAGTGACAAACACATGGTGCAACCCGTTCCCATCACACTAATGCCCCAAAAATGTCTGCTTAGCTGGGCCCTGATTCCTGTGCACGGTTGGTCACTGCACTGTTAATGCTTTGACACTGATCTTTCTGATGCGAGGTCCAGTTCACAAATTGGCTACATGTATTATCTGTGCATGGGAGTGTGGGAGGGATAAATCATATTCATTATTCACATTCATGAAATTCCAAACACATGGGAAGTACTGATGGTGTCCTTAGGGAACAAGAAACAGCTTGTCAGAGATATCCAAGTAAAAGGGGTGCAAAATCAATTATGAAAGGAGGTGTTTCCTGCTCTAACAAGCTAATTACTGTACATCAAGTCACAAAGGGAAAACTGATGCTTTTTATTTTTTTAATGGAGGTGCTGTCAGATTAAATCAACTTGGAAGGACGACTGGGTTTAATGTATTCCCTCAGCTGATGTTCTCTTTAACACATTTACATATGCAAACATGTTAATATTCTGTCAGAATCCATGCAGTAGGGCTGGCAGGGCAGACCCCAACAAAACACTTACGTGACCCTGCTCCTGCAGCTTATTTGTGTCATTTGCAAATGCTGGCAACTCCAGCTCACGCTGAGACTGATTGCCTTGGGAGTCACCACGGTGAAAGCAGGAGCATCTCAACAGGGAAGAGGCACATCCCTGCTGCTGGAAAGAGCCATTTTAGGAGACAAACCAAACGTAAAAATTGCTAATGAACTATCCCTTCCTGTCCGGCACAGCTAGCCAAACTGCAGATGGTTGATTCCTCCTGGGATAATAGGTGAACCTCGGGTATTTGTTAGATGGCTTCCAGGTTATCTGCCAGGAGCAAACAGCCATGTCACATTTCCTTTTCCACGGCAGGATTCAGAGCAAGGGGTATTTTCTGCCCACCTCTCCCAGCTCCTTCGGCAGCCCGCACCCATCAGGGCTCACTGGCTTTTCTCAGGGCTCCTGCCCCAGTGCTTATCCAGGAGAATGCAGTGCTTCTCTGCATCCCTATATCCATTTCTCCATCTGTCTCTGCCTTTTCTTACAGACCCACAAGCCTGCAAAAGCTTGCAGTCAGCAAAAGCTCCCTGTGCACACAAACCTTCACGCTGGGCAGTGATGCTCACCTGTGTTAGGGGTCGAGGCACTAATGTTTCCATTCACTGCTCTCCAAAAGATTAATTGTTTTCATGCAACCATCTGCACTGGAGGCCAGGGGTTACACCCTGCCCACAGCCGTACCGTGTACGAGCAAATACCCAGAGAGCAGTGTAGGCTTGCACTGCTCAGCACCCCGCTGCTTCCCCAGCATGACACTTTCTGCAGCACCAGGGCCGGGTGGCAGGGAGGGTTTGCACTGCCTCAAGTGCCCAAGAGCCCGTGCTCCAGGCAGCAGCCAGCTCCCTGCCTCTACCAGCAAGCACCAGCCTCAGCGCAGTGCCCGGGCTGCAGGGGCTGCTGGATCAAGAAAAGGTGTCACCCCAGGCACCTCCTGGACAGAGAACCAAACCCAGCCTCAGGTCTCCCTATCTCACCAGAGTGGGCTTGGCAGAAAGCAGCTTCAGTGCTTTGGCCAGCCCAAAGCTGGCAGCCAAGCCCTGGCAGACAAAGAGCTTCCAGGGGAAGGACGCGGGCTGTGCTCTGTCCGGCTGCAGCCCTGCCGGCCCTGGCACGCTCCAGCAGGATGACTGCACCCAGCTGTGTCAATCTGTTCCCACCTCTGAGCTGACTGCAGCTGAAAGACAGATGACCTGTTATATATTCTCTTACTTTTAACTATTGCCACATGATCGGAGTTTTTCTGGGATATAGATAATAGGTGCACTCTTGAAGTCTTTATCAGGGCCAGGTTGTCACTGGTCCCTGCAACACCAGGTGTACAGAGGAAGATTAGAAGGAGCAATCAGATTTCCATTTGTGCAAAGCAAGGGCAGGGGAAATTTCTGCACTTAGATGTGGTAACAAGCTGCTTTCCATCACAGTCAATGGGCAAAGCCTCGCTTTAAAGGAGCTGGAGCATCTCCCACTGCACACCATGCACTGGCAGAGGCAGCCAGGAGAGAAGGTTGTGTTTTCCAGGAGGAGTTTCATCTTGGACACTGCCACACTGCTCCTTCGAAAGAGGAACGTAATCAAACTCCTTACTCAAGCAAAACTGCCAGCATGGCTCCACCTAAATGCAAAGAGAGCCAGGATTCAAAGCCTGCTTCAAGACAGGCCACACACCTGTTTGTTTGCCCGTTGTGTTCTCTCCTACTGAGTAAGCACAGGCAATGCTAGGGAAACTATATAATTCATAAAGTGGATTGATATCCTTGAAGCCATTCAGCTCCTTCTTGAGGAAAATGCACAACCTGTGTCTTACACTCAGATGGATTCACTCACTTGTGGAATTTATCCCTTGATACCATGGTCTGACACAGGCTTTTCTTCACACGCACATCTGCAGACAGCAATTTCCTATTACAGATGCTGCCCATCACCTCCATGTTCCTTTCTTCCACCCACAAGGAATTCAGATGTAGGCACTTCAGAGCAAACAGGGACAGCCAAGGAAAGTCTGGCCCCAACTTGCCTGTGATTTAGCACAGACCCAGAAGCACCTCATGGAGAGGGCAGAGTCCAGCCAGCAGTCCTGGCCAGCACTCTGTGCTTGAGGCCAAAGGCACACTGCACAACGGAGCCCTTTTCCCCAGACTCTGCTTTCCTGTGCTCCCAGGCAGTGCTCTCTGCACAAACAGGAACAGTGATGCTGGTATTGATGAGAGGCGTTCCCCACAGCGAGGTGTGGTGGCTGAAACCTCAGAAAATTCACCCAAGAGCAGCATGCATTGCAGACAGGTGGGGGCTGCTGCTGTCAGATGCACTGTGCAAGGGGAAGGGGAAAGGGGAGAGTGCAGGAGTGTGAGCTGCAGGGTGTGCCAAGCCCTGCTTTGCCACGCAAGGTCCCCCTGCTCTTTAATGGCTGCAGCAGATAACTTGGGCCTCTGGGAGCTCTCTGAAGAGCCTGCATTGGCCCCACTTGCTGAGATGCTCTCCGGTGAAGTCTTGTCTCCTCAATAAAGGAGAAAATGAAGAAGATGGAGACATCTGCAGGGAAGCTGTCAGGTTTATTAGATACATGCGGGTTTGGGGACGGAGCACCTAGAGGATCTCAAGGAATCTGAGCTCAAAGAAATAAAGACAACTTCAAAAGGCACAGCCAGACCAGCAGAATCACTTAACAACAGTAATTTTTTGCTGGAAATACAATTGAAAACACCTGAGAATCAAATCGGGATTCAGCCTATCCCCCAGCCTGGAATTGCAGCTGCTGTTGATTCTGGGCACTAGATCTTAGGAAGGCTCCTGACACTGGCCATTACAAGCGATCCCAGATGTGGAAGGATTTATGGGATCCTCACACCTTAAAATATGCACAGATTAAAGACTGCTATTTCTAAAGCTAGAGGGACGTAGTGCTCGCTCCCCCTCCTCTCCTCAGGGCTGAGTGCCACAGGGGTGCCACTGGCTGGCAGGGGCAGAGGGGGCTCAGTCTGGGGACCATGGAGCCACAGCAGCTCATGGAGATGGAAAAACACATCTGTAAATACTCTATAACAATCCATGTGAGATGACTTACTGTCTCTATCAGGAAATCTGATACAAATCACAAGTCAGTGATTTGCTGTTAATAATCCTTACCTTTATCACAACCTGAACTGTCTTGCCAGGGTGCAGAGGAGGGATGGGCACACCTTTGTCACCAGCTGGAGGAGAACAGCTTCTGACAGGGTACTGCAACCTGCAGAAGCTCCTACATGCCCCACACCAGCATCGCAACTTTTCCTTTTAATTTCATCTCATGACTCTCATCCAGGGATCCCAAGGCAGAAATGGGGAGGGTGAAGGATGGAAACAGTACTTGTAGACTTTGCAAAGAATAAAGCAACCTGGTCCACCTTCCACCCATTCCAGTGCCCCTAATACCAGGGGAAAAAATTATATTGACTTAAGTCAGGAAGAGATCAGCCCCTTTGTGCTGCCAGAATGGATGAGGCTGTTCACAGTGGTAAATACCAGGTCAGCTGCATCCAGAGAAGGCAGTTTTTCTTCTGTGGCAAAAGACAGGAGTGTGTCCTCTCTGTGTATACCTGTCAGTACCACTGCAAACAGCAGCAGCACCAGAAGGCAGGTTGGTGCTCTATAATTTTCTTGATATTTGTCTTTAACACAACAGTAGTCTTTAAAGTAAAGAAATTAAATCTTCCTGATTGAAAAGCTGAATGTGTGGCAGTTGGTGTGGTTTGATTTTGGACAGTGAATAGAGCAAAGCAAGCTGCCAGCTTGTGTTCACACACATCTCTCAGTTGTCTGTGAGGTCTCAAAACTAATGATCGATATGTTGTCTGTTGTGGTAAACAGACATTTTTAAAAGATTCTTGCTTCATAGTCCACAGAAGAATTTGATTTCCATGCCTATTAAATAATGATAGATTTTATGACAGTAAATGTAAGAACTGTCACGTGACTGGGACCAACTTTTGCTGGTAATCTAATATCTGACCCTACAGCAAAGTAACTGGTGTTTCACATCCCGGTGCAGCTTTAACCCACCCTGCTTTTACACCCTGATGGGCTCCACTCTCCCTTCGCCCAGGGCCTTACCTGCCTGCTGCCAGCTTTTCCCAGGCAAGGGAGGACAAGAGAGCAAAACAATACACCAACATTCCCTGTGTTTCTGAGTAATTGAGGGATGAGGGTGTGAGGGAAGCCACACAGATTCTCAGGATCACCGCAGGCAGGATATCATCTCCTGTTCCTGCGTGGATTTTAATGTAGGGGTTGATGTCACATTCCTGTGTGTGCTCGAGTAATGACACCTATGGTTGTTCTCACATTTTCTTGACACACCCAGCACAGTGTGAGCCTTTGTGTTATCATGCCATGCTCTGTGCTTGGTCAGGGGTTGTCAGGAGAGATGTGAGCTCACAGTGTGCAGTGGTGCACAGCGTCTCTCCCAGGGATGTGCCAAAGCACCAGGGCACTCTCCTTTAGAGGAGAGCTTCACTTTTTGCTAGCAGGTGAGAGACAGAGCCAGCATAAATAACAGGTATCCCAAGATTCTCATTAACAGATTAACAGAGCTCAGAAACAGAAAGGCGACTTCCCAAGACCTGCTGCTTCATGTGAGTGGCATTGCTGCCACACAAATGCTTTAAAAATGCCAGACCAAGCCCCAGCTGAGCTGTTTGGAGCCCCACAAACCCCTGCACTACTCTGAGTGACATTTTCTTTTGCTTCTACATCCTCCAAGGTGAATAACTTGCAAGACTGTTACGGGCAAGAGTTTCAAAGAGCTGCTCAAGCCCTTCAGAAAAACAAAGCTCTGCAATCATTAAAATCACTTGTGATGTGTTACCATGTTGAAAAAGAGAATTACTGCCTTCAGCAGCAAACAGTAAGTATATCAAACATGAAAATATACCAATCGTACCAAATGCTGATGTCATGAGGGGTATATAATCTGTCCTCGAAACGAAGGACATGGGGAGTTCACTTGCTAGGTATAATCCCACTGAAATTATAAATATTGTGGGTTTTCATGAGACAGAGGATTTTTTTTCCATTCTTCATTGCCTTGATCCAAAGTCAGGAATGTCTCCATCTCTGAATACACGTGAAATCTGCTCCAGGCAGAGCAGCCCAATGTCGGGTGATGTGGCCAGAGACCTCTGATTGGGGCACTCTGTCAGAATCCTCCTAGGCAGAAGCCTCAGCTCAATCTCTGCCTCAGTTTAGCTTCTAACACACCCAAAACAAGGAGGAAGGCTATCAGAGAGACTCTGTGAAATTAGTCAGACGTGACGAGACCCCCTTTTGGACCCACAGGGCTCCCCTGAGGGAGGAAGGGGCAGGAGATGAGTTGCTGAGATTGCCCTAGCCACTTCTGGGGCAAACATTTACTTTAGATTAAGTGGCATGTAAAGAAGAGAGGAGCCTTCTCTGGCTGGCTGCTAGGGCTGATAGTTAAATATTTATAATGTGCAAATTAGCATAGTGGAAACTCAATTCATCAATTTGTTCTGGTCTGTTTGTGAGAAGGAGAGGGGTGTCGGGCAGCCTGCAGGAGATGCAGCCGTGGGTGGGCAGGGCGCGTGTGCCGCCTGCAGCGCGGCTCCGCGGCCAGGCTCCCTGCCGGCACTGACTTGTTGCCCTGCCTTACCCTTTTCACGGGGTCAGGGAAGGGGCCGGCTGTGGGCAGGGCTGCGGGGATCCCTCCTCTCCCCCAAACCCACCTGCCCGGGGGGCAGCCCCAGACTACCGGGAAGCTGCGGGGAGCAGCCTGGTCAGGCTGCACCAGCCTGGGGCTACCCGAGTAGGGGCTGGAGAGGGGTGGGAGCTGCCCTGGAAGGGTTAAGGTTTTTCAGGCCAAAATCCCCCAACAGAAGGCAGGGTCAGCCTCGGAGCTGAAATCTAAGTGCTAATGACTGATGCCCTTCACCCCTCCGCCGCCTCCAAAGGCGAGTGCCCTGGATGAGCCGGGGCCGGAGAGCATTTAACATTTGAACTTCTTCTCGTCTGCGAGGCAGCAGGCCGCTGTGCGCGGGGTCGCTGACCCCCAGCCCCACTCCCCTCAGCCCCTCAGCTGCCTCCCAGCCCTAATTGAATGACAGATGGTCAGCGGCAGGGAGAGGGCAGGAGCGCCGGGGGCATGGGGCCCTGCTCCTGCCCACGCACCGCCCTCGCCGGCCGTCCTGGAGGCTGCTGGGCACCCCGACCCCGCAGCCACACACCTGGGGGACACGGGGCAGTGCGCAGGGCTGCGCTGGGATGCTGAGCTGGGGATACCCCGGGCCGGGGGCAGCTCACGCCAGCCTGATTCCAGCCAGCACCTCGCCAGTCCTTCTCATCCCTCTGCCACACGACAAAACATCACTAAATCCCTGCAGACCCGACCAGTACCGAGTGCCCGAGGCCTCCCGCTGCTCCTGGCAGTGCCAGAACCGAGGAAGGCAAGGAGCTGAGCTGCCGAGGCTCCGTGGGGACATGGGGCAGCCACAGCAAGTCTGGGCGGGGGAGGCACAGCTGTGGGAGGTCCCTTCCCCTGCCTGTGGCCCCGGGAGCTGCTCTCGCTCCCCTCCGTGCCTCTAGCCGGGGGTTCCGGACATGGCCTGCCCTGGGAGAAGGATGCCACAGGTGACAGGAAGAGCCTTACAGCAACCGCCAAGGGGTCTGAGGAACTGGTGCTTGCTGGGGCCAGTCTGCCCTGCCTCCTGCCCGCAGCCCTGCCAGCTGCGTTCCGGGCACAGCTGGGGAGTCCAGGGTGGGCCCTCGGGGAGCAGAGGCTGACAAGCGCAGCCCCCACGCCCCCCGCTGCAGTCCGCTGTCCCTTTAAAGGAGAGCCGTGATTCCCACAATTACTGGGATTACAAGGAAAGGGTTATCGATTTGCAGCCTGCACTGTGTGATCAGCGCCCGGGCGGCCCCCCCACCCCCAGCCCACCTCTCCTACTGTAAGCACGAAACCATTTATAAATGTTTTATTTCACTGATCGCCTCACCCTTGCTGCATAATAATAACCCAGGCAACACGGCGATATATTCTCTCCACTCCCCCTTTCCCTGTGCCCGCAGCCTGCAAAAGGCACCAACGTGATATGCAGCAGCCCCTGATTTGTGTGTATGTTTTAATTACCGCCGGAGAAACCTGTACACAAGCATAAAAAAGGGTGAGGGGAAGGGAGAGCAGGCCCAGACGGCGGAGGCAATGGCAGCCTAATGCACCGCTGGCTGACAGCGACTTCCGCTCAGGCACCTTCTCCAGATCGAACCCTTCGATTGTAACTGAAACAATTTGCATACTGATTCCTCTCATAGCCTCCCGATCCATAACCAGCCAGGCAGCTATTCAAATGCAAGTAGCATCCCTAAATGCAAGGCTAGACTGACCAAAATGCGCTGTCCTACAAGCAGGAGGAGAAGAAAAAACCCTTGATTATTATTTCTATTTTTGTTCCTTTTAACCTTTAAAAGATTTAGCTGGAAGCTGTTGGTTTATGGCTGGGGATGTAAGGGAAAGAATTGATCCTGAACTGGACTTAAAGATGGAACAAAATGGGATGCTGAAGAGATTTTTCGTTGTGGGTTCTTTTTTTTTTTTTTTCTTTTTCCTATTTTTATTTTTACCTGAGCCACAAACTGAGGCTCTTTGGGGGGAAAGAGGGTCTATACTCTCTCCCATCCCTTTTCTCCACCAAAACCGTCTCAGCTCCTGCAGACCCAGGGAATACACAAATTGCTGCCTCTGCCTCTGGTGCCTGTTGGGCTGATGAAGATCGTGTAATTCTGGCTGTAAATTCTTGCGTTTAAGTTGGTCCAATAAAAGATCTCTCCTACACCTTGTGAGGGTTTGGTTCTTTTATTTTTTAACGGGACTGGCGTGGCAGCCGCGGCGGTTGCCTTTTTTTTTTTNGCGCGTAGGGAACTGCCAGCCCCGCGCCCGCTCCGCCGCCGCGCAGCCCAGCGCAGTCCGCGGTCGCTGCCCTCCGGCGCATCCGAAAGCGGGAGCGGTCCTGGAGCTCGAGCAGCCTCCATGTTTGGAGCTGTTCCTTGCTAAATTCACTGTGAATGTCCCCGAAATCGATCCCGATAATTTTCTGCTAATAAGGGCCCCGCTTTTATTTCAGTTGGACTGAGCAGCGGTGCGACGGCCATTGCGGGTCGGGGGATCGATTGCGAGCAGGTTCTTCCGCAGGTTCTTGCCCTGCAGAGCCCAGTTGCACGGATTCCCGAGCGTGTGCCTGCCGGGTCGCTGTACGCGGGAACATACGATAGAGATGCGTAGATGTTTTATTATTTAGCGACAGCCGAGGGAAAGCTTTTAGGATTCCGTGGAGCTGGCTGGCTCCTCGTCCCTCTAAAATTCCCATTTGCCTCGGGCTACGACCTGTTATTTGACCTTTAGACACCCCGGAAGATAGCTGAGTTTTTCTTTCGAAATAGAAATAAACCTACGTGGTGGGATGAATCCGCCGAGGGGAGCCGGGCCCGGCCCTCGCGGGGGTGCGCGAACAGGGAGAGTTTTCGGGCAGGGGCCGGAGGTGAACCCAGAGTGACACGCGTTCATTTTGATTTCATTTGAAGACATTTGATGGTTGTAGATCTTTCTCTGGTTTGTTGCATCACCACAGCTCACTCCTTAAAACAGTAATTCAAGATGTAAGTAAAAGTGTTTTCATTTTTATTGATCCTGCTAACATCTTTCATTACCCAACACGTAACCACAACAAATGATTGCTCATTTGATACGCAGAATTTTATCGACGCTCTCCCAGGCCGGGGCGCGGATCCGAAATCCCGGTGGCGNTTCTCCTCCTAGGGACAAATCTAGGAGGCGAGCCCGCAGCGGATGGCCGTCCCGGCGGCATGCGGCGGACGGCGGGGTAAGCGTGCCCAGCGGGGCACGGCGCGGGCGGAGGGCCGGCGG
>VXAC01006749.1:703527-715281 GCA_013399225.1 Rhipidura dahli
ACCCGGGCCCCCCCCCCCCGGGCGGGCACCCGCAGCGGGCCCCCGCCGCGCCGCAGCTTCCCCTGAAAGCCAGGCCCTCCCCCACCTGCCCCGGCCGGCGCAGCCCTCTGTTCTCGGTCTGCCCCTGACAGATGTATATGTTTTTGTCGCCAAGCAAGTTTCCAAGAAGCTCGACAGGGGAAAGTCTGGAAAAGTTAATCCCCGCCGGCAGCTGTTGGCTTTAGGAGCCTCCGAGCGTCACCTTTGACACGCTCCCCGTGCGAGGGGACCCGGTGCCGCAAGCTGTCACCGCACAGGAGGCGCGGGAGGGCGCGGGCAACAGCAGCCCCCTCACACGCCATTAAAAGAAAATCAAAATGGAAAAAAAATAATACAAATAAAAATAATTTAAAAAAAAAAGGAAAATAAAAGAAAGGAAAAGAAAAAGAAAGGAAAACCAACTCTGTCCGGTCGGTTGCAGGACACTGTGATCGCTGTTCCCGCCCGGGCCGCCCCGTCGAGCGGGCCCGGTGCCCGCGCGGTGTTTGCTGGCGTCAGGCGGGAGATTACGGCCGTTTCATGGTGTCATTAGCTCGGATTTAAAAAGCACACACACGCCACGCAATTCAAACAAGCAAAGTTGCGTTTTAAGTCCGCTCCGAGTATCTGCTGATCAAATAAAGACTTAAGGGCGGTAACGATTATTCTGTTAAATATATGGTACTTGACTGCACAAGCAGTAATTGATTAGCGCACCGAAATGAGCTCTCTCCGGCGCTCGCCCTGCGCCAGTGGGGCGGGAGGCTCCGCGGGGGACCCGTGCCGGGATCCGCGACGAGGGGAGCCCACGGACGGGCACCTCCGACGGCGGAGAACAGAGGCTGCGAGGAGGTGTGCCGGTTTCGTCTTCACTGTCCCGGGCTCCTGTGAGCCCATCCCGGGGCCCCGGGGCACCCTGCAGCCGGGACGGGACCGGGCATCGCCGGGCCCGAGATCCTGCGCTGTCCTCTGCGCCGGCGGCTCTTGCGCACCAGAACCGCTCCGTCGTTGGGTCACCCCCAGAGTAACGGAGAAAATAAAAGATGCGTGCGGGGCTGGGGGGAGCTGCGTGCGCTTATACGGCCACTCTTTCCTAAGGTTAGAGATTGAACCTGGACGGAGGCCGGCGTGTCACAGCACTCTCCAAATTGTTTGGGGTCGGGTTTATACCCCTTTCTTGAAGAAAAATTTGATGCTGCAATTTCCTACAAACTCGAGGGAGTAACATATTCGCTATAATGTTTGCTTTGATAACTAATCGCTAAATACACGGAGATTAAATATTTTTAATTAAAATGTAAATTGTATACCGACATTGATAACGAAGAAGCTGACAATGTTTTGATTTGATCTGTGACATCACCTTGCATTGGCTTGGGAAACAATCACAGCTGTTCATTTCGGTCTCGAAACGTTCTCGATTGTTTTATTTTATTATTGTATTTTATTTTTATATTTTATTGTATTTTATTTTATCATAAACATTTTCTGAGGTCATTGATTAGGTTTCAGGTTTATTTTTTTCTTCTTTCGCAGATACATCTTTTCTTATCTATTCCTTGCTATCAGAAATGGAGACAATGTTAGCGTTTACAGTACAGAAATTTAGAGATCTGTGGAAGCGTTTAGGATTGGAGGCGGCTGGGGCGGTAGGAACAATGCGGGATCTGTATGTGGGATTTTTTTTTAGCACAAAATAAAATACGGAGGAGCTCCTTGAGCCCAGGGAAAATGAACGGCAGTGAGCAATTGATTTCTTTCGGAGATGGGGGTTCAGTAGGTCCGAATTCTTAAAAGTGCGTGTGCGTGTGTGTGTTTTAATTGCGGGAAATACATAAAACCGCTGTGGAAATTCTGAATTTATAGAGCCGAAAAAGTACACTCGCTTCCAGGGCCGTACACGCAACACACGCACAGCCGATAGTTGTGATTCTAAAAGTTTCCTGCGAGCCTCCCGGCGCCTGGAGATTTTTGAGCTCTCCCACCTCAGGCACACGCAGACTGTGCACACGCAGCCACGCACGTGGCCGGTGCCGGACAGCGGCCCCCACGCTGGGCTCCCGGGCATGGTCCCCAGGATCATCCCAGGAGTACGGCGGTGCCTGGGCGAGAGGCAGCGGGAGCTCCCGCTCACCTGCGAGCCTCGCTGAGGGGCGGGGGTGCGGGAGGACCGGCCAGACGTTTCGCTGTGAGGCACGGTCCCCAGCGCATCCCGCACGGTCCCCGCAGCGGGGCCACACCTCGTCTGACGGGCATCGTGGAAGGGCAGCAGGGCAGGAGCGGGGCCAGGCCTGGCTCCGGCCATGGGGCTCCTCGCTGAGGCCCCGCCGCTGCGGTACTTCGGACACAAAACGCGGGGCGTGGGGTCTCACTGCCTCGATGAACCGGAGAACAGCGAGACCCCACGGGCTCCCGAGCCGTGCCCTTCCCCTCGCACCGGGGGGAATCTCCGCAGGCCCTGCCCGTAACGTTAGGGCAATAGCTCCGAGAAAAGTAACCCCAGGAGCTGATTTCCACTCGCTCCCAGCGGGACTCAGCCCTAGGACCGACTGCTGGCTCTGTCCCTGCAGCCTGCGTTCCGCGCGGGGCCGCTGGCAGCGACTCCTGCCTCTTATCAGAGAAGGGGCTTTGGAGCTTTCAGCGGAACGCGGGGAGGGTGACAGCCCCCCCGGCACAGACCTCTGCACGGGTCCCGAGGGACGAAGCGGTTTGGCCTTTGCGTGCCCGCCGGTGGGGGCTTTGCCGGGACAGGTGATCAAGCCCTATCCCCCCTCCATGGAAAAGACACCCGCGTCCCGTGGGACGAAGCGGTTTGGCCTTTGCGTGCCGCCGGTGGGGGCTTTGCCGGGACAGGTGATCAAGCCCTATCCCCCCTCCATGGAAAAGACACCCGGGTCCCGGCCGGAGCCCCAGCGCGGCTGAGATCCGCTCGCTGTCCCCGGGCCTCGCCAGGGCGATGGGGACAGGCGGCTCCGCGGGGTGCCGAGAGCAACCGCGGTCCCCGACGGCGGAACGAGGGGAAGCGGCGGCGGCCTTTGTGCGCCGCCGGCCCGGTGCCGCCCGGCTGCGGCCCCGCGGCTCTCCCGCGGCTCGGCTCGGATCGGCCCGTCCCTCCCGCCGCTCGGCGCCGCGCACACGCTGCACTCTGCCCGGCGTGGTTCGTTATTGTTAATGGGCGAACAATAGGCACATCTGCCCTTTCTTCCAGCATAAAGGCACCTTAGCTAACGAGGGGGGCCGGCGGGTAAGCTCGCTTGTTCTTTCTCCTCCGCCTCCTTTTCTTTCTTTTGGAAGAAAAAATAAAAGAAAACCAGCGGCATGTCCGGCTGCTGGGCGCCTCGGGACATATGCTCGCCTTGCACTGCCGGGCACACCCGGGGTCCCCGGCGGGGGCTGCCGGGGGCGTCCCTCCGCATCGCACTGCCTGGCCGGACCCCGCAGGACCTCTGCGAGAGCAGCGGGGGGGTGTGCGGGAGCTGAGCCGCAGGGCTGGCCCCGGGACGCAACGCCGTGGGGCTCCCACCGCCCATCCCCAGGCCGGGCAACGGGCAGCTTCCCGGTAGGGCACCTGACAGAAGAGATACCAGGGCAGGCGGCTGCGGGACAGCGTGGGTGGATACGGCGGGGAGTGTGGGGGACACGGCGGGCACGGCCCGCGGGCGCCCCGGGGCAGGGCGGTCCGATGTCACCTCCGGAAGCTCCCGGTGAGGTGAGGAGGCTCCGCGCTCACGGAAAACGCGGAGTCACCGAAGGGGCGGGGCGGGTGTCCCAGCCGGGGAGAGGCGGCCCTTTGTGCCCCGGGCAGCGACACCGCGGGCTCTGCGCTCCGCCGCGCGGGCCGCGCCCCATTAATAGGGGCGGTGANCAACCAAAACCGGGAAAGCCAGCAGCCCGGCAACAGCAGCAGCAGCACCGCCACCACCAGCCCGCAGCGCCCGCCCGCCCGCCGCCGCCGGCCCGCGGGAGCAACCGGCCGCCGCCAAGAGCTCCGGGACTCCCCGCCGCCCACCAGATAGATGTGCGGTCCCGCCGCCCGCACGGCCGACGATGAACGCGCAGCTGGCGATGGAGAACATCGGCGATCTGCACGGGGTGAGCCATGAGCCGGTGCCCGCCGCCGCCGACCTGATGAGCGGCAGCCCCCACCACCGGAGCGCGGTGGCCCACCGCGGCAGCCACCTGCCGGCCCACCCGCGCTCCATGGGCATGGCGTCCATCCTCGACGGCGGCGACTACCACCACCACCACCGGCCGCCCGAGCACGCGCTGACGGGCCCCCTGCACCCCACCATGACCATGGCCTGCGAGACACCCCCCGGCATGAGCATGAGCAGCACCTACACCACGTTAACCCCTCTGCAGCCTCTACCTCCCATCTCGACGGTCTCGGACAAGTTCCCTCACCACCACCACCACCATCACCACCACCACCATCCCCACCAGCGGATACCGGGCAACGTGAGCGGCAGCTTCACGCTCATGCGGGATGAGAGGAGTCTGGCGTCTATGAACAATCTCTACACCCCGTACCACAAGGATGTTACCGGCATGGGGCAGAGCCTCTCTCCGTTGTCTGGATCGGGCCTGGGGAGCATCCACAACTCCCAGCAAGGGCTGCCCCACTACGCTCACCCCAGTGCCACCATGCCCGCCGAGAAAATGCTCACCCCAAACGGATTTGAAGCCCACCACCCTGCCATGTTAGCCAGGCATGGCGACCAACACCTCACCCCCACCTCCGCTGGCATGGTGCCTATCAACGGGATACCACACCACCCCCATGCCCACTTGAATGCCCAGAGCCACGGGCAGATCCTGGGCTCTGCCAGGGAGCAAAACCCTTCTGTAACTGGTTCGCAGGTCAACAGTGGAAGTAATTCAGGGCAAATGGAAGAAATCAATACCAAAGAAGTAGCTCAGAGGATCACCACCGAGCTCAAGCGGTACAGCATCCCCCAGGCTATCTTCGCCCAGAGGGTGCTGTGCCGCTCTCAAGGGACGCTCTCAGACCTGCTGAGGAACCCCAAGCCCTGGAGCAAGCTCAAATCCGGCCGGGAGACCTTCCGCAGAATGTGGAAGTGGCTCCAGGAGCCGGAGTTTCAGCGGATGTCTGCTCTGCGGCTTGCAGGTGAGCCTGCTGCGGGGTGGTCGGGGCACGGCAGAGCGGCAGAGCGGGGCCTCGGGCCTTGGCAGGCCGCCCCAGTCCCTGCCTGTCTCTGAAGAGCAGCGCCGATCCCCCGCTCCGCCACCCCATTTCTCTCCCTTCCCCTCTCCCTCTCCGGGCTCGGCGCACCAGCACCGTCCGGTTCCTCTGCGCCGCACTCAGACAAAGCCGAGCCGAGGCTCGGGCTGCGCAGTGCGGCGCCCCGGCTCTCCCCGTTCCCCGGCCGGGGTGCACCCGCCAGGCTCGCCTGCCGCCGGCAGAACGATGCCCAGTGCGCCCGGTAACGGGACGCCGCCTAAAGCTGCCCCAGCCGGCGGCAACGCTGCTCGGAGCGCGGAGGGCGAGGCGGAAATGGTTGAATTGGCGGCTGAACCGGGCCCGACCGGGCCCGCGGACAGGGTGCGGGAGAGCCCCGGTAACGCGCCGCCGAAAGGAGTCGGTGCGTCTGCTTTGTGTCGGGACGGTGGGCTCAGGTCGTAGGGGGGCTCGGGGCCAGCGTCCCGCTCGGGTTGGGTGAGCTGGGACAGGCGTTTGGAGCGAGTGAGCCGAGCCCTGCAGGTGAGCGGTGGCTGAGAAATGCTGTTGGCTAAAATCGTTGGATTTCTTAATTTTTTTTAAACTGGTTGTAGCTATCATTAGGTCGCGGAGTTTGAGCTTCGCGTGGATGTTTCCGCGTGAGATAAACTGTCTGTGTCGGGGCTTCGCTGCTCCAGAGCCTCATCCCGCTCTCGGCGCTTGCTGCCCGGTGTGCTCCCGAGCGGGTCCCGTATTGTCTGTTCAGAGATGGCCGTCCCGGTGCGTACCTGTGCTCCACCGCAGCCTCCCCAAACCCTCCCGGCTGCTCTCCCGGTGCAGAGCCCGGGTTTAATATACCGTGAGTGAGGGTTTGTTAATTAAGTGATAGGTCTCCATTAATTTGTCCCTGGAGAACGCAAGACAGTCAATCCGAGTTGGAGCCGGGGTCACTGATCCGTTTCACAGACAAAAATAAGGGAAGGGACAAATCTTTCTCCTTTCAAAAGCACAAACTGGTCTTGCGCTTTCGACTACTGCGACGGTGGGAACTTGCGACCGTTTCCCGAGCGTGCGGGGACGCAGCTGGGCCACCACCGTGGTCCGTGCCTATTTTCAGTCAAACACCTCGTTCCAGAAACCTAAAACAGCGCCAGGAAGGGTCCGGGACAGGGCCTCCCTCCCCGCTGCAGCTGGCCCTTAGGTGCCCGCCGGTGGGAGGACGTTGCTCTCTTTGGCTTCCACTCCTGCGGAGTCAGTTTCAAAGGTCTGAGCTCTCAGAAACTGCCCTTTCCGCCTTCCCCTTCTCAGCAGCCACCCCACCAGGGAAAACCCCTCGTCTTGCTGGTGCTACCCAGGAGACGAGGATGCAGTTTGTATTTCCAATATCCCCGTAACGATTGCTAAGGCGAACTTTCTTCGATTTGGAGCGTATTTTTACGACAATTTGGTCGACCTGAATCTCCGCTCATTTGCATAGATCGATACTGGAAACAACCCCTCTATTCGGAGCCTGCTGGCATCCTTTCCCTGGCGCTGCCGGCCGGGAAGCTCTGCCAGCCCCGGCTGCTGCAGGGCCGGGAGGGAGAGAGAGAGGGAGGCGGCCGTGCTCTGCCCAGCTGCCGGGTCTTGAGGGTCCCATTGTTCGCTTCTGCTCCCAAACCGCCCCTTCCTCCAGCCACCTCAGCGCTGCCCTCTCATAAACGGATCCCGGTAATCCCGTTAGAGAGACAAAGCCTCATTATTCCGCCTTCCCTTTCCGATGAAACCCTAAAGCTGGCACCTTACAGAAACTGCTTCCCCGGGGCGAAGAGGGGCTTGCAGCCCGGGGGGAGGGGGTCGGGNGGGCCGCCCTCACCGGGGGGTCCCCGCGCCCCGCGCAGCCGGGCCGGGCCGCCCCAGTCCCGCCTGTCCTCGGCTCTCCCCGCGTACCGGGGGCTCCCGGCCTCGCCGGGCGCTGCCCACCCGGGCTCCAGCAGCACGTGGGCATTTGCATAGCGCTGCGTCCCGGTCCGTGGGGCGGTCCCGGGGCCCCCGCCCCGCCCCGCTCAGACTGCGCGCCCCTCCGCGCCGCGCTGCCGGCGACCGGCTGTAAATGCATAAAGTATCGATTTTATTTTGTGCAGGTTTTAAATGTGTGATGATCTTACTAAGTGGTAAAAATCTGCCCCGATTGATATTGATGTATGAACATCAATTCAAAATAACATAAATTACTGCAGCCGACGCAAATTAAATTTCATGTCCAAATTATAACGCACTCCCGGGCGTTTAGAGAATTATCAGGTAGATAAATACCCAGGGCCGCCTTCATTTCTTCCCCTTCTGATTTCCTGCAGACAACAACCGGAAGGCAGTGAGGGGGATGGAACCTGCTTATTTTAGGCCTCGCGGTCTCGCCTTGCACTTTATCTTGAGTATTTGCCCCTTCCAGCCCTCCCTGGGGGATTCCTACCTCCCAGATTACAGAAGCTCCGACAAATAGAGGAAAAATTGGTAGTTACATGGAAGCAGGATTGAGGTCTTGACACTTCCTGGGCTGTCTCTTGAAATGTAAGCAGAACTGCTAATTGCAAAGCTGACCTCTTCCAGCCTCCATCTTATTCATCCCATCTCCCTTCTCTTCTCTGTTCTTTTTTCCTTTGTCTGTCCCACTCTCTCTCTCCTCTGTAACACAGAATATTTATCTATTTGACTCACTCTGTTAGTCTTCCCTCCCTCCCCCCCGCCTTCACTGACATTTCGAAGGGCGGTGAAGGGACGCCGAAAAAAATAAATACAATTAAAAGAAAAAGTACATCCATTCTGCAGCCTGCTGGGATTTAAGGCTGAATTTATTTCAGGGTTTTTTTTCGTGTGTGTGAGAGAGAGGAAACAGTAGGGGGTAAAGAAGGGAAAAAACCCGACTTTGTCTTGTTCAGGAAAAAATAATCTGCTTCGAGCGATTCATTGTTGGAACTGCAACTGCCCGCCGGCCTCGCACGGGCCCGCCGATCGGGAGGAAGGGTAGCGGCGAGGGGAAAGGTGGCAATGACACAATGTGAGGACGTGCCAGAGCAGTGTAAGGGAGCCCAAGGCTCCTTAGGAGCTACTGCAGGAGGGGGTCCTTTGCCGAGGTGCGCTCTCTGAGCGAGCTCGTCCCGAAGGAGCTCCGTGGGGCTCCCCGAGGGTGTCAGCTGCGGAAGGCGACGTGGAGAACCCGCGCTCGCCCGCGGCTCTCAGGAGGGGGGCAGGCCCGTCCCTCCAAAGTTGCTCGATGTTTGCCTGCCACCTGACTGGTATATTTCATAGCTGTACCTCTTTTCCTCCACTCCTCTTATCCTTTCTCCCTCCTAATGTGAATCCCCGGCTAAGCTGAAGCCTTGGGAAGCCGGCGAGAAATTCTCGCCAAATTAACTGTAAAGAAATCGATGGAGTAATCAGACCGTTTTCCACATTAAATATGAAATCTAATGACGCCGTTTGCACCTCTCGCCCGCCGCCCCCGAGCGCGCCGGGAAGGTCGGGGCCGCCCCGGCCCCGGTGGCCTCATTAGGGGCTGTTTAATATTTACCCTGCGGGCACTTTGCATAAAGGCATTTGCATCAGGGAGGCGGAGAGCATCGACCGGGGCCTTCAGCGGCGACATTCCGAGGGCGGATCGGGCCCGGGGGAGAGGTCCTGCCCCTCCTGGCCCAGCGGACCGCCTGGACGGGGGCGGCCCGGGCCTGGCTCGGCGCATCTTGGGCCGTGACAGCGGCCGCTCCGCCGCTGCTTGTGCGGCGCTTGGGCCGAGGCGAGGGGCCCCGTCCCGGTGGGATTGGAGGGCGGGAGAGCAGCACCCGTGCCACCCCCGGAGCAGCCGTGCCCGCCACCGCAGTGCCCGGTGCGCAGCCGGGGAGCGCTGGGACGCACTTGTTTGCCGGCCGTGTCCTTCGGCGGGATTGATTTACAGCCGCGCTTGCCCTTCGTTAATGTTTGCCCAGCGGGAGGAGGAGGAGCGGGGCCGGGCGAGCTGCGTTCCTCCGCACTGGGCCGGGCCCGCTCCGCGCCCGTCCTGGCAGAGCCCCCGTCCCCGCAGCACGGCTCGGCCCCTGCTTGTTTGTTCGTGCGTGCGTTCGCTCGGTTGTTTGTTTGTTTTAATTACCCGCCGCGTGGTGGGGCGGCACTCGGGGGCCGTGCCCCGGTCCCACCCTCGCTGCCGTTTGAATCGAAAAGCCTCAAAACAGGGCCGCTCCCGCCCGTGGGTGCTGCCGGGGCCGCCCCGGGGGTCACACAGCCGGGCTGTGGGCGCGATGCCCGCCCCGACCGGCCGGGGCCATCGAGCCGCCCGCAGCCCTCGCTCNAGCGCTCTGAGCGGAGGGCTGGACGCGGCCGTCCGCGTTGGCTATGTCCTCTCGTTCCCCGCGAGCGCGGAACGAGCGCGGCCAGGCCCGGCTTCAGCACCGCGGACAGCGACCGCCCGCAGGCCCGACCCCTCTCCCGGCCCAGCTCCGCCTCCACCCGGCGGCCCCGCTCCCGGACGAGCTCCGCGGCGGGCCGGGGCCAGGCCAGCCCCCCTCCCGGTTCGTGGACGAGGCCGCCCGTAGCCCGGGCGCAGGTGCTCGTTGAGCTGCCCCACGGCTGCGGGCCCCCATGGGGAGCAGCATCGCATCGATTATACGTAGCGGCAGCCGGCAATTAGTGCCGCGGTGCTGCGGCGAGCGCCGGCTGAGCGTACGGGCTGCCCGCGGCGGGAGCGGCTCGGCTCCCGGCAGGGCAGAGCCCTGAGGGCACCACTTTCTGGGGCACTTCTTTCGGGGATGAGTGCCTTCGAACGGGTGCGTGGCCAGAGGGGAAGCGAGCTTCCCCCAGCACAGGAACTCGGACAGCCAGAGGGCTCGGGATACCCCCGGAGGAGAGGAGAGGTGCGTGGCGCCCGGACTGTGCCCGCTGCAGGTGCCACCGGTAGAGAGCCCGGGCGCCTGCCGGTGCTACAGCTGGGTTCTGGCGTGTGCGATCTGCCTTTTACACAGCCAGGAATGAACGTGATGGTCAGATTGAAACAAAATCATCTGGAAATCCACAGGCCAAGTGTACTTCGGTGCCTGACTTTGCCTGTACAAGCATTAAACCACCGTTCCCCCTTTGCCTCAGGCAGCCTTCACCTGTGTGTGTAGCCGAAGGGTCCGCATAAGCTCCACACAAGGGACAAGTTAGTTTCCAGGGAGTTCTAAGGTGGCTGAAGAGCGGGAGCTGTTGCTGATGTGCTGGTGAATTTCACCTGAAGATTACCGGCATCGAGGGGAGTTTTTCCTGAAGACGGACCGGGACCCAGCATGGCCGCGTGTCGGGTGCTTCCATGATCAAATCGATAAATGTCGATTCGCCTTTCAGACATAAATCTACGTGGATTAATCATACACGGACAGAGCAGTGACCGATGCTGACAGGCTCTCTTTGGAAACGCAGCAGACTTGAGCCGTTTTGCTTAAGAAGAAGTCTGTTTTATAATGCTGAAAGATTAATTTACAGGAACGATTTATTAGCTGAACAGTCGTTTTCATTTTCCCCCTATTTTAGGGCGATAGGAAGCCTCGGTGGTGACATTTTCCGTACAGCCCAAACAATTAAAGCGCGATGGATGGCTGCTGTTCCGCGGGTGTGCGCGGCAGCACCGCGGGCTGCTAAGGGGTGCGGAGCGCGGCGCCGGCGTGTGCGGGCGCTGGCTAGCGGAGCTAGAAATGCTGCTGCTTCAGATAGAGGAAAGTATGGAATCGCAGGGCGCGGGAGGCTCTTCCTTAGTGCTTGGGTGCAGAAGCCACTGAAGTGAGCCCGGGCTCAGGTTTTGGATGTTTTTCGGGTGCAGAATTCTGCACTCGTTGTCACATGCATTACAAACCCGTCGGTAAGAAGTGAGCCACAGGCGGAGGAGTTTCTCGAAGCCCCTTTCCCCCCCATTTTCCCCCGCACAGTCAGGCTGCCATACGGCTTCCTTAATGTCCCCCCAACCGGAGGAAGTTCTTTATGTCATCACTGACTCGTTTATCCTTTATTTGAAACATATCTCGTTATTTTGAATGTATTGGTATCGACGGAGAACTTAAAATTGGAGGCGGGGAAGCAGGAGCCGGCAGGCAGGTCCTTAGGAGCGGAACCAGAGAAGCTACTAGAGTTTTTCAGTGAATCTGGCGACCCTCAATGTTGCAGTGAATGTTTTGCAATGAATTGCGTCGCTTCCACTTTTCAGAAACTCAATTTTCGGCTGCTGTAGCAAAGTCCCGGACTGGGGATGCGGGAGGGAGCGGAATGACCCAACCTGACGCCGAATCCGCGCCAGAACGCCTCGGAAACCCGCGGGCGGATTCGCTGCCACGGCTCGGACCCGGCGTCAGGGGGCCGGGGGTCGGCGTGGCTCCGCACCCGGGTCTGTCCCGCGGAGCCGTGCGGGCGGAACGGGACGGGGCGGGGCTGCTGGGGCGGGCCGTGGGAGGGCCGAGGCGGGAGGTGCGGGCTGTGAAGCGGAACGGAGCGGGCGGAGAAGCGGCGCGGCCAGGTGCGGAGCGGGCGGTGCTGCCGGGGCGGGCCGAGTGGGCCGGGCC
>VXAC01006749.1:715415-729281 GCA_013399225.1 Rhipidura dahli
TGGGCACGTTCCGCGCCCTCTCCCGCGGGCAGCGGCGGGCAGCGGGCTCCATCCCGCGGCCGGGGGCCGCCAGTGCCGCTGCGGCGTGGGGCGGGGGGGGGCCGGACCCGGCTGACGCGGTTAAAATATTGATGTAGTCGCAAAAATCGTTCATTAAGGCAATTTAATCTTTGCTATTAAATGTCCTTTCAATTCATTTGGGGTAATTAAGATGCAGTTTAAGTGATTAAATTCTAATTACTTATGCTAGGCAAAGAAATATTTGTCACAGTAATATGGTTAACTGAAGACCTAGCTAAAGAATTTTAACATTTACTTTAAATGATATCGCAGGGAAATCAGGTGCTTTCCCCTGATTGATCCACTTAGCAGCATACTCAGTAACGGCGATGTCAGTTCTCTGGAGTGGTTACAGATCCATCAACACCAAGTTTGTGTAAACCCCTGAATCCTGAACTGCTGACTCCGCACTCCTCAGTCAGATTCACTTCATTATTCCAGGGGCAGCAAATTAAGGTCACTCATTTTAATACAGTGCACAGGAGTGAGATGTTTGCCACTCTGGCTCAGCTGGGATCTGTATGTTGGCAGGCTGATGTCCTCCTGTGAGCTTCCTGTATATGAACATATTTTCATCTCTTTTGCTGTTATGAAACAATGAAAGAGTATTCCCTGGAATTGATGGCAGAGAAATGAGACACAGATCAAAAGATCTCTGGGCATATGGAAACACCTACACCCTGTATAAGTTTAAATACAAATCACTAGAGAAGCAAGTGCCAAATGTTGAATAATGCCAGGATTGGAAAGAAATAATTTAGTGTGGGCTCAGACATTTCAGAATAGACACTACTCTTTCCAGTTGAAAGGAGAAAGCTTTGGGGAGCAGCCAGTGACCTGTGTCCCCCATGTAGGCTTTCATCACTCGAAAGCTTAGAGGGCCTTGTCCCATGGTGGGCTGAAGCTTTAGGGAGTGCTCTTTTAAGTGCCAGTGCTGCAGCGGGAGCGGCAGCTCCACCAGCTGCCTCCATGGGTGGAGGCTGTCTCACGCAGCACCTTTCCAGAGGAATTCCATTTCCCAAGCAACTTTGAAGACCCTGGGGCAGTGACAAGAAGGGTGGGGCAGGGCAGGGGACCACTAAATGGTGATGTATCAGAGTGACTGTCACCCAGCAGTTGTGGCTACTATTCAGGTCAAACAGATTTGCTTGGGTTTAGTTCACGTGGTGACATCTACCCTCAGGTAGCCTGTGTCTTATGTGCCCCTTTATTTTGTTTTCATATTCCCCCAAATATGAAGTTTTTGATAATTGGGAAAGATCTGTTGTCTTTGTGTCTCTCTGTATGTCCCAGAGGTGTTATTCACATGATAAGGACGGAACTTATCACACTTTGTGTTATTATTATATTATTGCCACCATGAATTTACTATAAGCTTTTGGCTACCTGTTCCCACTGAGCTGCTGTAGCCAGTGTGATTAGAGCTATCTCTGATGGCCAAAGTCCTTAAGCAGTTTCAGCCTCCTGCAGAAATCCTGCTGCTTTCTCCACCAGCAGGTAGAGCCTCCTACAGAAGATTGTCCTCCAGGATATTCTCCATTTTATACCAGTGAAGAGTTTTCACTCTCCAAACATGTTATTGGATATTGTGTGATGTTTCAAAAGTAGAAGCAGATGATTTGGAAGGGGATTCCTAGGTGGGCACAGTTCAGACTGTAGCTGAGGCAGGTCCCAGGCTTTATAGACCTGACACTATGGAGATTAGAAGATAAACATAAAGAGAAACTTCTAAAAAGGCTTTTTATATCTTTAAGACAGCCCTGTACACATGAGGTTAGGATAACTAACAGACTAGGCTTTTGCAAGAGGAGGGGTAAAAGACCACCACATCCTCTCATGCAAGGCACTTGGTGACCATCAAGGAATAATGGTTTGTGGTCAGCAGTGACCCAGGCCAGAGCTGGAAACGTGACCCATCACCTCAGGGTGAAAGGTCTCATATCCAGTCATTGATGACCCACACACAGTCTCCTCTCCGTGTCCACAGGCCCTGAATTCAGCATGGCTGGGGAGACACTGCGTGTGTGTCTCTCTGTTGCTGCTCTGGACCCACTCTGTGTGCAAACAGAGGAGAAAAGTGCCCCTGTAAGCAGAGATCCACTGTGTGCATTGGCTTTCTCCTCCACAGGGTGAGGAGATCCATGCCTGGGCATTGGGTACCCTTCCTTTCCAAGAGCAGCTGTGTTGCCACACTGCTGGTGCTCCCCTCAGCTGCCCTGTGTCCCTTCTCCCCTTCCAGCCACTTTGTAGAGGCAGAAATCTGCTTGTGGCCATTGTGTGCAGCTGTTCTGGAGCTATGGGAGCTGCTGCAGGCAGCTGGTGAGCAGTGTGACCCTCAGAGTGCTGCTGCCTCAGCTTGTGCTTGTGCTCTGCCAGTGCCAGGACTGAGACCTCCCAAATCCACCTTCTTCCCTGTCTGTGCTTTCCCATCCCCTGGCACAGAGCTTGTTCTGTGGTGGCCCCACCGTGGGCCACCAGCTGAGCAGTGCCTCTCTCAGGGACAGCTGGCCTCTGCTGTCAGGGCTTGGGGCAGGGTTTGCCCACGTAGAATTTTCCATTGTTGTTCCCCCAGCTTCAGTGACAGTTTTCCAGAAAAGCAGCCAGCAGAACTTGTGGTGATATTTTATTATGTACACAAACCAAACGAGAAACCATCAGAAATCAGGCTGAGAGCTTTACCTGTTTCATTCTTTGCTTCTGATTTTCGGAAAGGAGAACTGGAGTTTTCCAGAAACAGCTAGGCACACGTGTACACACCAAATGCTCCTGAAAATTGATATATGGTAATCAGATTTTTTCCTTAGTTTTTAAAAAGAAATCCACCCTCTAGGGATGAAACTACATCAAGCATCGGGGTAAACACCTGAGTTTACTATAATCTTGACTTTTTGACTGAGTGAATAATGTAGTTCATATCACAGAAAGGCCAAACATCCTCTTCACTGTCTCAACCTAAAGATGCAATTAGTTCATTTTCATAGGGGGCATGGTCCTGTTCACACCCCTGGCAGAGCAGAACCAATCCAGCTGTGCTGCACCCAGCTGGGGGCTGCAGGAGAACGTCAGCAGACAGCAGAGACCCCACTGCTGCACCAGGCACAGGCAGCTGGGCCTCCATGGGCTGTGTGCACCTTACAGCAACTCTACTTGACCAAATCCCTCGGGCGACTTAGAAGGAACAAAGGGAGACAAAAATAGATTGATGGGCTGTGTCAGGAGAATTGCAAGTGTCAAAAATATCTGTTGCTCAGGGCAGAGGAAGATGGAAGTGACTGGAAGAGGCCAGAGTTCAGGACTGGATTTATAAGGCTCCTTCTGGCACTGATGATATTACATTGTCATATTTGCACGTGTGTTGCCAGAGTCAGGGTGACTCTGTATCCTCTGCTTTTCTTTTATCTGAACGATATTTTCTGAAAGGCTTTTTCAAAAGGCATCACACGGAGCTGGCTCAGCCAGGGCAGCCTGGAGACAAAGAACAGGGCTGCCTGCAGCAGGGAGCGAGGGCAGGGTGTGAGCAGGTGTGTCCTGGGAGAGGTGCACGTCTCTAGGGCGCACAGCACCCTGCAAAGCACCTAAATTCAGTGTCTGTACTGCGGGAGATGGTCCACTCACAGTGCTCAAGGGCGGGGGCACAAGAAGGACATCAGTGCAAATTACTGTTATTATCTTCTGCTGCCTAAGATAAAAGAGAGATGGAGTGAGTGATAAGAACACCAGACAGGCTGTGGTGTTTTCCCAAAAAAGCACTTCAGGGGATGCCTCTGGGACCTGAGCTCAGCAGACATTAGGGGAGGATGTGGCCAGAGCAGGCACGGCTGCTCTGCCTGGGCTCAGGCTGCTGTCAGAGCCTCCTTTGCCATTCCCCTGTTTGCCATCCCTCTTTGCCAGTCCTGGCTGTGTGAGCTGGCAGGTCTCTGTGCCTGCTCTGGATCCACTCTCTTGCTGGAGCAGATTTTTTCCCATGGTGTACATTTGTTCCCTGGCAAGCTGGAAGCTACAATTTATTATTAAAATTGATTGGCTCCAGTGCAGGGAAAACGATCACAAGGAAACCCTATTACAGTTTTTCATTATCCCCATTATTTATTTTTAAGTGCTATTAATATTCCTGAGCCTGGACAAGGCAGAAGATGAGAGGTGGGATCCACCCCTGCTGATCACAATCTGAGGCCTGGCAGAGCAAGGGCTCTTGGAACAACTGAGCACCTTGCAAAGCTTTTGCCCTCAATCTGCCTCTGACAAATGCTAATGGAAGTAGAGCTGAAAATATTTGGAATATGGTAAAATAGGCTTATTAGTACCATAGACTGGATAGGTTTTACTTTTTTCTCCCTAGCAATAAGCTCTTTCCTTACCTCTGTGATGTCACTGGCATTAATTAAGAGGTCTTTGATACAACTGAAGTTGAGGAACAAGGTATGTTGTAACTCTTGGGGCATTTTCTGTGGAAATAATTGTTCAGGAATACTACATTTCAGGAGATGAGCACAAGTTCAGGAAGACAATGTGTTATGCAGGCTAGTTTCACAATAGATGGTTGCTTTTTTGTTTTTCCCTACTCTTTCAGAGAACTCATGTAGTGGCTTGTGATCGAAGCCACAGAGGCTCACGTTGCTAATTGAGCTGGCTTGTACCTACTGCTGTGGCTGTCATTTGTGATGTGATGATCCACACCAAAGCACCCTGACCTGGATCACACTGTCTGTGCCGTCAGGGTTTTGTGACAAATTCTGATCCGGACCGAGTGTCTGGGTGGAAGATGGGTTTGTGTGGTCTTTGACAAAGGAAGGTGCAGAGCAGCATGAGCAGAAACGAAGCTCTAGGTACAGCAAATGTTGTCTGCACCTGGTTTGTCTTCTTTTCTGCCTGAGCCTGTTGGCAGGGGCAGTCAGAGCTGGAGGCTGAGGCTGTTACAAAGCTGAGCTCCTGCAGCTGCTTTCCCAGGAATTTCTGATTATCAGATGGTCAGACATGTGTAAAAGACTGCGTTGCTGTTGGTATCCCCATTCTTAATATTTGTCAGTAAATAACAGACTATTCTTGCAAAAGGATTTTTAACCCTTGATTTGCCAATGTTAACCTGCAGTGGGGATTACTTCAGCAGGCACCAACACCCACAGTGAATTCAGCGGGGGCTGGTGTGCATGACAAAATCTGGTTTTTAGCACAGAAGCTCCACAGTGTTTTAGAGATCAGGATGTAACTTCAAAGCATTCTTCAAAGGTTTTCAGATAAAAACACCTGTAGGAGATATGAGTTTGGCATCCCAGTCTATTTGATTGGTGTGATTTCTCATGGAAGAGTATGTGGCTGGAATAGATAGCAGGGAGCTTTTCAAAAGCCTCTCCTCAGAGGGGAGTGAGCCACCAGTGTCTTGGTCCCTGCCTGGGCCAGCAGAAGGAGCCTTCACAGCTCCTGGATCCTGATCTGTGCAGTTCCTGTTTCTCAAGTGCACAGGGTGGATGACTCTTTTCATACCTCCTTTGAGCAATGCAATCCTCATGCCAGGGCTGGCTCTCGGTAGCAATAGAAGCCGTAGGAAGGACCTTCACAAAGTAATTTGCTGTTTTCATTCCAACAGCTGTGGAGTAAGTGGAGATACTGCACAAAATCCTTCATATAATCAGTGCTGATCTCCACTGAAGCCAGGATGAGACAGACAGAGAAAGAACCTTCATATTAACTTCAGCAATACATCTCTCCATCTGAATTGAGGGACATTGTTAGAGAAAAAAGGGGAAGCAGGCAACTTCTCTTTTGAAAGTGAGACAGGGGAGTCTGTCCTCCCAAAGAAGCTTTCATCCCAGCAAAATGCCAACAAGTTGAGCCAGCAGACAGCCAAAGGCTGACAGGGGGATCTGGGAGCCTCCCTCACATCCCATTGGATCCTGCCTGGAAGGTGATCTCAGAGGCAGATTTCAAATTGCAAGCACCCTTTAATGATGTAGAGCAAAATAACATTCTCAAAGGGAAGGAAGGGATGGTAGATGAAATGAAGTGTGATTCTATAAAGAAGATTCCCTATACCATTGTTTTTCATGACAAAACATGTTTTATTTTGTGCAGAATACATCTGGTCTGTGAGACTGTAGTAGCACCCTGGTTTCTCACAATTCCTTATTTTTCAGTCAACAACAAGCTACAGAAATTGAAGGATTGAAAGCAACTAATAATGGTAAAATGTGGTCAAGGTTGACTTTAGAGTTCACTGAATTTCCACTCTGTCTCCTAGAGATATGAAATTGTTACATTCTCAGCACTAATGGGTGGTTTCCAAATGTAAGCTCTCAGAAATAGCATTTGCTGAGTTTTAGCAGACATCACTGGTGTTTTCTAACTTTTATTCCTTATACTTGTAATAGTTCATGATGAGTTAGAAAATTCCATGTCCCACATCCTCTCCAAATTTGGAAGCTGACATGAACAGTCCTTCTCCCCAGTTTGCCCCGTACTGTGCTCCCACAGACTGCCCTGCCAGCCCCCTCTAACTGTGCTCCCTTTCTTGCAGCGTGCAAGAGGAAAGAACAGGAGCACGGCAAGGACAGAGGGAACACACCCAAGAAGCCTCGGCTGGTCTTCACCGATGTGCAGCGTCGAACTCTACATGCAATATTCAAGGAAAATAAGCGTCCATCCAAAGAGTTACAAATCACCATTTCCCAGCAGCTCGGGTTGGAGCTGAGCACCGTCAGCAACTTTTTCATGAATGCACGGAGGAGGAGTCTGGATAAGTGGCAAGACGAGGGCAGCTCCAATTCAGGCAACTCATCTTCTTCATCAAGCACTTGTACCAAAGCATGAAGGAATAACCACGAACTAAAACCTCGGTGGAAAAGCTTTAAAAATAAATAAATAAATAAATAAAGACCAGGACCTCAAAATAGCAGGTTTATACTTAGAACTATTTGAAAAAAAAATATTTATAAGTCCAAAGAAACCAAAGACTTATTTCACCTGCATTATGACTTTGTTCTAAGACACACACTTTAGTAGGATGACGACTTGCAAAAAACAGAGAGGAAGAAGAAAGCGAGAGGGAGGGAACGAAACAGAAAGCAAAGAGAAGAGGAACAGACCACTGGTCTTACACCTTTGCCCATCATCATCTTCACCGTACTCGGCTGTTTAGTGGTTTGGAGCATAGTGATTTCCTGTCATTGAACAGACATCCCTTTGGATACAGCTCTTCACGTCCACAGCAGTTGCCATGAAGGTGTTGAGTGTATCCGCACCGCGTACACCCCAGTGGGTAGGGGCTGAGTCAGGGCTGCTCTCTAGGGAGGGCTGTGCCCTGGCACAGCTGACAGAGCGTGGAGTCGTCTGAATTCCTTGGAACGGTAGTGTGATTTTTGCTGTTTCACAGTTTGAACTTAACTGGTGCAATGCCTGGAAACAAGTTCAAACTAGGCAAAGAAATTTTGAATGGTACCTAAACCAGTGCATTCTCTTTGTTTGTTAAGGAATGTTCAGATTTAAAAAAGGAAAACTATTCCATCCACAAAAAAATCGACTAGCTACCAAAGAACACATTTAATAATTATATTGCAGGTATTTTATTGCAATGATTTTAATATTCCAAAGCTATTTTTACACAAATACTATGTAGAGTTATAGGTATAAACTAATCTAACTGTATAACACATAAAACTTGTAATCAAGACTGTTATTTGCAATTAGTAAAACCACATTATCGTTTCTTTCCATGATTGGCAAGAAAGAATGAAAGAGGAGATGGCAGCCCCTGGCAGAGCACGGGAACCGAGAGAGGGATGCTGCTGCCATTGAACTCAGTGAGCCCTTTCCTCACTGGCTTCAACGGGAGCACAGGAAGGAGCCACGTGTTAGGGCCAAGTGTGACGCTGTGTGTGTGACGCTGTGTGTGTGACGCTGTGTGTGTGACGCTGTGTGACACCGTGTGACACCGTCCCCCCGCAGCAGCCCTGGCGCTGTGTTTCAGTGGCTCAGCTCTGCCATCTAGCCTGCGAACAGGAGACCTGAGGCGCTCAGGTGCAAAAATGAAACGAATTGAGGGATGCAAAACCGCAGGGCTCAGCGCCTGATCAATACTCACTGACATCAGTGAACTGTTTTTACCTATCGGCTTTACCAGGCAAAGGAGCAGCAACAGCTTTGAAGGCTCGTGGTCTTTTCCTTCTGAAAACAGTGGTACAACATCAGTTCATGCTGGCGGGAGGAGCTCCAAGAGGAGCTCCAGCTGCGCTTTTGGAAGGAGGAATTGCAATCCCTCTGAAGTCAAGAGCAAAATTCCCGTGACACCGAGTTACAGCCCGATGTTTTGTGGCTTTGTGTCCGTGCGTAGCAGGCTGAGCTTTTGTCCCACACATTCTTTCTTGCTTGTCTATTAGTCAGGATAATGCATGAAATAGTTTAAAGTTTGTAGCTGAAAAGCTTTGAATGCTCTGTTGCTAACAGACCCATAGGAGAGAAATCATCCCGTTCCTACTCTGATAAAATTAAAGAGAAAAGTGTGCAACATCTGCATATTAAATTTTAGTGTAAGGGGAAAATAGACTTTAAAAACCATACATGTGCCTGTTAGGTTTCTAACTGGTATTTCAAATTACTGTAGTAATTGTGCTAGGTATATTAAATTCCAAAATAACCAAATATACAGGTATAGACCCAATGCAAGGACTAGAAATAGGTAATCTTACTTACAGCCTTTTTGGTTTTAAGAGGAAAAAAAAAAAGAAAAAGGAAAATTCAAGGTAAACTAGAATCCAAACACTATAAACAGTAGCAGATACTGGTTTGGGGGTTGAAGCCCACTTAAAATACCAGTGACATCAAAGTAGAGCAACTTTTGTATCACCAGTTATTTCCCAAGAGGACAGGGTCTAGTCAAGGTTCAGGGTATACAGTTTATTGCCACTCAGTGTTTAGAATACAGATGACATATCTCTTTATTAAAATAAAGTGAAATAAACCCAATATTTTTGGCACTGAATATTTCTCCGTATTTCAGTATGTTAAACTCACTTTAAGGCTGACAAAGCAATTGTCTATGAAAATGGAATCTAATCTGGAAGTTTTTTGAGTCTCTAGCTTACCTTAAATTTTAGCAAGCTTTCTTTTGAAGTGTTCCATCCCCACAGAGACATAATTGACATGGGAACATTAATAAGCTCACATATGATGTACCTTATGAATGCAGTCTCATTAATGTGAGGTTAATAAAGGACAGTGATAACTAACGGTTTAGTTTTTTCCAGCAAAACACTGCTTTGTAACGTACCTATAGTTTAGAGAATAAAGCCTTATTTATTTAAAACTTGAGAATTTAAAAATGCAGGGAAATTCAAAGTACATTGCCGCATTTTTAGTATTTCCATTGTATTGTCTTTATAGACTACTTGCTGAAACCAAAGAGAACTTTCATACCAGCATTAAATTTGCACCCAATATGCAATTTCAGGATCTGTGATACTCACACATGCAAGCCCCTGAACAGGACAGTGTATATGTACATGCACACACGTTTTTATGGGGTGTGTGTACGTATACATGTGCACACACATCCACACACGCTCAAACCGATGCACAAGTTAAAGATCTTAAGTGTTTTGGGTTTTTTACATGTCTGTTTAAGTATATATAAACCTTTTGGTTTTCTCTAAGCCATTAGGAACAAACCACTCTTCCCATGAGCAATATGCGCCTCATACTCTGGATAGGCAAACAACACAATTTTTTCTTTAATTGCTTACAAAACACAAAGCAAATAACTCTGGAACTGCTCGGCCTACCTGGAAAGCTGTGTTACCTCTGAGCAGACTGCCCAGCCACACCGACTGAAGCACAGACAGGTTACCTGGTGCTCCCTTGCTCTGACTGCTGCCATTACCCAGCAGGGCATCCTCGAAGGGGAGTTTCTTCTAATGCTGCATTTAACATGACCCAGGAAACCTGTCTCCATCTGTTAGTGTCAGCCTTTCAGTTCATTTCATTCCTGACAAAATGGAAATCAGTTTCAAAATTGACAAGAGGATCTAAAACTCTGCCAGGAAGGATTAGGAGAGGGAGCAGAACCTGAAACAGTTTGGGAGCATCAGGAGATGGGGCTTCAGTCAGAGGTGACTCCCTGGGCAGGAGGGCATTAGGAACATGCATTCAGCTACCAGGCTGCATCCAAACCTGACCGCAGTGACCCACAGGGGAGGCTGGCCAAGAGGTGAACTGTCCGCATCCATCCCCATTGTAAATGGCATCGTTAGATTTCTAGGAAAAAAAAAAAGAACGAAACAAACAAAAAAACCTCCCCCTTCAGACCGCCCCGCACCGCTCCGTTAGCCCCGCGTGGCTTTCCGGGGCCGCAGCCTCCTCTCCTTACTCAGGTAAAGCAAATCCCCCCAGGGCGAGCCGGCCGCCAGCGGGGCTTGGCTCGGGAATTCGCCCCTGTGCGCCCCAGGCCGGGAGCGAATTCCCGAGCAGCCGAGTGTCCGGGGTGGCCGGGCGTGAGAGCAGCCCCAGGGCTGCCCGTGGGCACCGCCCTGCTCCTGGGGCTCCAGGATAAGGCCGCGGTGGTGGTGGGCACTGGCCCCGGGGCTGCTGCTGCCCGGAGGGTTCGGGAACACTGCTGAGCTTATACCAAAGAGTCTTAGGACACCTCTCCTCACCTGAGTTGTAAACAAGACATTTTTACCCCAAAAACGTTCCTTATTTCTACGACTCTTCCTCCTATCCTCCTCCTCTTCCTCCTCCTTTGTACATAGGGATGAAAACTATGCATTTAGCAAACAAAGAGAAAGCACTTACCCTTTTCTATCTCACTGCGTTTGGGTGCATTCAAAGGCCCAGGGGCTAATTTTGAGACTTTGCTTAGCCTCCTGGTTTATTATTGTGGTGTGGTTAGCTTTACAATACATTTGGTAACTATTTGCTAAAGACAAAGAAGCAAAAGGTAAGGAATAGCTACTTCCACGTGTTAAAAACAAAAAAAAAAAAAAAAAAAAGAAAAAAAAGAAAAAAAAAGTGTGTAAAGATCTACTATTTATAGTGTGAACCAAAGACGCTACCTCACTCGATTTCCATTGGTGATTTTAATCACATTGATGATACCAAAGAATACCAAAGATTTTTCATGCACGGCCTTGGTCTGGAAAGGGAACTCATCCTCCTCCTTACTCCCATGCCCCCAACCCCTTCCTCACCTTCACTCAGTGTGTAACCTTGTCTTCATTCTTAGTGGTAATGCTGATAACCTTACGAATACTTCTCTTGCTACAACTGCTACTACTGACGATGATAAGGATAATAATAAATAATAATAATAATAATAATAATAAAGCTCTAGGCAAATATGTTGCAAACTTTGTAAACTCATAGGACGAGTGCCTTGCTTGAACCAAAGTGTTAAACCGCTGTTGACCTCTTTATCTCTCACCTTATACTCTTTGAATACCTCAGCCTGTTAGAAAGGCCACTAATGAAAAAAAAGGAATAATTCTTCACCGTGGTGCTTTTTGCCGTGCAACCATGCAATGAAACTTTCTTTGATACCAAAGGAAAATGTTTTTTTCCACTTTCTTGCTGACAAACCAAAGGTTCCCTCTTCTTTCCCCCAAAGCAGCTTGAGTCCCTCAGCCCAGACAGGCCGTGCATTGCTTTTACCAATTCCTCCAAATACCTCATAGTAATAAATCTTTAGGGTTATGTTGTATAGAGAGTCTATGTGATAAGGCAGAACTTACTAGTTTGATAATTGTTAAGGTTACTTAAAAAAAGCTTTATAATTCTTATTTATTTTGTAGGGGTTGTTTTGTTTGTATATTCCTTTTATATTGTTTGGTTTGGGTTTGGGTTTCTTCTTTTTTCCTCTTTTTTGGCAGAACTTATCTGTTATACTCAAGGAAGA
This sequence comes from Rhipidura dahli, assembly GCA_013399225.1. Lineage (NCBI taxonomy): Eukaryota > Metazoa > Chordata > Aves > Passeriformes > Rhipiduridae > Rhipidura > Rhipidura dahli. Next base: position 727,354 of record VXAC01006749.1, read on the forward strand.
TCTTATTCCTGGGAATGTTTCAAAGTGGGTAAAGATCGCTGTTTGCAATGAGTGCAAGAAAGGGAAAGATGGCTTCAATTACTTTTGTTCCAGCTAGGATGCTTTGTGTTTGCTAGTCGATGTTCTTTTCACAGGGTAAAAAAAAAATATTCTCTGCTGTGATAAATGGTTCCTATTTTTTCTCTATAATGTGCTGTGACTTTTAATTTAATTACATTTTGTATACACTTATTTAATCACTGCTTTAATTTATGACTATGTAGTTTAAAAAAAAAAAAATTGTATATAGTAGATTCAAAAATGGCCAAAGCTTTATGTTACAATCTTTTCATTCTTGATGCTGAGATGAACTGAAGGAGAGTGCTTCTCTTGACTGCAGGGTGTATCTTCAGCCTTGTCTTGGCATGCACTTCCACCCGTGTTACAAACACTGCCAGGTTACCCCCCCAGGCCTCCCTTCCCCCCAACTTGTACATGCCAAAATGAGTGTTTCAAGGTAGTACTTTTGTCACTTAGAAAGCAGAAAGGCATTATTAGTGTGTTTTTTCTTTAATTTATTTGTCTTTTTCTAGAAAGATTGCTTTGTGGGTGAGACCCGCACATCCAAAGAATTTAAAAGTCGTTTAATGTTTAAAAGCACTGGCATTTGTGAGAGATTTTGCTGAGTTTTTGTTTTCCTTCGCCATTCGCACGGGTAGCGCAGGCGAGTAGCAGGCGCAGGCCTCGGCAGAAAAGCTGATTGAACCTGGAAACCTTGCTCACGGAACGGCTTCGCGGCGGGCGCTGGGGCAGCGGGGACCCCCGGGAGCCTCGGGGAGCCCCGGGAGCCTCGGGGAGCCCCGGGGCCAGCACCAGCTCACCTGCTCGCCAGCAGCGCCTGCGGGCAGGGATGGCACGGGGTCCCTGGGATGGGGTCCCTGGGATGGGATGGGGTCCCGGGGAGGCTGCAGCTTCCCCCCGGCTGGCGGGTGGGTGCGGAGGGACCCGCGCTGAGTCCCTGCGAGGGGCGCAGAGCCCGCCCGGGCTCCCCCGCGGCTCCAGGGAGGACAGGGCAGTTCGGAGTTGAAAAGCAAAAAAAAAAAAAAAAAAAAAAAAAAAAAAAAAAAAAGAGTAAGGACAATGATACTTCGGCAAAGCTGATGATGGCATCATGGCACAGAGAACAGGATGCCACTCACTCGTGTTTTATTTTGCATAAAGACGAGATTCTGGTTCAGCTGAGTGTTGTGTACTGACACGGATTGTGATGGCTGTAAATGTTTCCTTTCCCGTGCAGCAGCTGAGCCCCAGGCGTACCTCATTTTCCTTTGAGGGGATAGAGAAGGGGTTGAGGGAGGGAAGGACAAGGGCAGGGCCTGAGCTTTTGGTCAGAAGTTACACTTGCTAGGTACATTTTTATACTTCAAGTATTGAGATGGGGCAATAAAGACGCTCTGAATGAAGGATCATTAAATGATCTGTTGGTGGGCATTGGCTCAGTGTCTGCTTTTAATCCGGGAGCTAATGCTGTGCAATGAGTTCTGCTTCCCGCGGAGGGGGAGGCGATGTCAGCCTGTGGATCAGCATGAGCCATCGAGCACTGGACGAGCTGTGCTCAGCGAGCCGCGGTTTTCCTGTCCTGTTCCTGTAGTTTGGTTTTTCACTGAATGTTCTGCATTTACTGCACTCGCTGCCTCCTCTCCTTGGGGCCGCGTTAGTTTGGCAGCCTGGCCCAGCAGCGGGGAATGCAGGGTCCAGCCTCGCGGGTGACCGGCCCGGGCAGCTGCGAGCACCCCCCGCCCGCAGTGCGGGACCCCCGGGACCCCCGGGACCCCCGGCCCCGCCGTGGAGACGGCGCCAGAGACAATCACAGGTCCCAGCTCCGCAGGGGTAGGAAATCTTCCCAGAGCAAGCGGGAGTTCTTCCAGAGCAACGAACAAAACCAAAAA
>VXAC01006749.1:729378-748451 GCA_013399225.1 Rhipidura dahli
AAAAAAAAAAAAAGAAAAATAACGAAAACGAAGCGAAGATTTTGCTAAAGCCCTTTGCTGCCATCTTTAGTTCTCCCATTAGGAAGCAGCAGTAGTTTATGCGTTGCATCTGCATTTCAGACTAAGTGATTATTGTACCTAATTACGGTTGATTGCTGATATTTCCTCACTCTCTCTCTTAGTCAAGCGCTTCTTCTGTATTTTTGTGTGTAGCGATGACAAGTGCAGTGCGCTAGGCATTGCCCTGGGTTGGGTATGAGTATCTCCTGTACTGCGTTAAGATTTCCTTAAGTTATTTTTTTTTAAGCTTTGCTACTGTTCTCACTTTATGCCGTGCAATATCATCTGCTGTGTTTGCTAAGCAAAAAAAAAAAAAAGAAAAAAAAAGAAAAAAAAAGGAAAAAAAAGAAAAAAAGAGAAAAAATAAAAAAAATAAAAAAGCAAGTGATGATGTCATCATGCTTTTCAGTGTTACAATGTTTCAGCGTTACAATGTTTCAGCGTTTATGTAGTCACAAAAATGTAGTAAATAAAAGGTTGGATTTTCCAGCACTTTAAATTTAGACATTTCTTGCCTTCTTTTGTTTCTCCGTGTGCAGCCACGAGGCACTGGGCTGAGCCGAGGGGAGCAGATGAGCCCCGTGGGCAGCCCCAGCTCCCCCGTGGGAGGGGCAGCTCCCGTGGAGCCCTGGGAGGGACATCCACGGCGTGGGGGGACGGGGGGACACACGAAAGGGCACCTCAGGCTTCCCAGCACTGTGCCTTCTTCCTTCCACCCACGCAGCAAGCACTCCCCATCTGCCTGCAGCCCCCAGGCTCCCCATCCCATCCCATCCCATCCCATCCCATCCCATCCCATCCCATCCCATCCCATCCCATCCCATCCCGGTGGGCTCCAGGAAGCTGAGGGCTGTGTCTGAGAGGCGAGTGTGGCTCATACCAGGTGCATTTCTCTAATTGAGGGAAAAAACATTAAGAAAATGAGTGAAGCAAATAATCTTGGTTTCCTTTATATCATCTAAGGGTATGGATGGCACCAAACTAATTCACAGAGGTGTTTCCTTTTGTGTGATGGAGTCCACCCCAGGCCTGCAGGATCAATATTTAATTGTTTAAAGGGATATTGTATTCCTTTCCTGTCACTGTTGTTAATGCCTTCGCTCTCTGTAATCCCACGGGGTCTTTTCCTGGGGATCTGATCAGAAAGATTACCCATCACTCGGGAGTGGTGGGAGGAGAGTCCCAGCCATAAAAGATTCAGGAATGCATTGAACCGTTTTCTCTCTATCTCCTAATGAAGTGATGAAGCATGTGCCACAAAATTTAACAGGGTTTTGTGGCAAATCAGGTTGCGCTGCTGAGGGGAGGATTAAACCTTCATTGTTGTCCCATAAATCATGGCATCAGCTACATTTATTCTGATGGATGGTCTGGACTCTGCTGACAATATTTCATCTCTGGAAGCGCCTGCAGCCTGTGCCCTGATGTGCAATTTCTTTTTACTGCTAAGCTGAGAGAGGCACCGGGCGTGTCCCTTCGGAGGCTTCCCCCGGGCTCGGTATCCCGTGTCAGAAACCAAAGCATCACCAGGAACTGGTCCAGGGCAAGCAGAAGGGCAAAGGGAGATAGGAAGGCAGAAATGTGCTCCATCCCAGCAGGAGTGCCTCTGGGATTTGCTCATCTGCAGCCTCCCACCTGCCCGGCCTGGGAAAACTCAGCGCTGGCTCAGGTTGGTATCGCCGTGGGATGGTGCTGGCTAGGGCCACGGTGCAGTGTGAGGGCTGCAGCTGAGCTCAGGTAAAATATAATCCAGAAAATAATCTGGAGATGCCACAAGGGTTGAAGCATGTCAGGCAGACAGGGTGAGGTATTTCTTTCTCAGGTGGGTCATTTTGGTCACTGATGTCCGCACCAGAGCGTGTCCCTGGGATGCACCTGTCCCACACAGTGGCTCACTGCCCCATGGGCAGCCCTGGCCACCCCTGGCCACCCAGGCCAGTCACAGGCAGGAACAGCCACGGTGCCCAGGAGCCTGCACAGCTGCCCAGTTACTTCATTAAATCAGACCTTTATGTTTCTACTGGAGCTGTGCTTAACTGTGGTGTGTGCACCATTTGTGTCAGCGTGCTCAGGGGAGATAGCTGGGCTCCTCACAGCAACCCACAACCCAAACACCAAAACGAGCTTCACAAACTTCATTTCCTGAGCGCTGGCAGAGTGCAAGGGGAGCAGAGCAGTGCAAACCATCTCCCCAGGACAGGGAGAGGAGTTGCCCTCGCCTCAGTTGCACCTAGACCCCTTCAAGGGACAAAGCAGCAGCAGCTGGATGCTGCCTTGCCCCACCGTCGGTGGCAGCAGGGGCAGCACAGGGGATGCAGCAGAGCAGCACAGGTGATGCAGCAGGATTGCACCCCTGCTGGCTTGTGGAGAACCCAGGGCAATAAAGGCTGCCTGAGCTGGACACTACCTGCCAGCCAGAGGAGCTGTGCCTCGTAAGGGGGGGAGATGTGCTGTGTTTGGGGGGGAACATGCTATGTTTGGGGGGGAACATGGGCTGCTTTGTGCTCAGGTTTGAGCTCTTTAGGGTTTTGTGTTGATGTGGGGGGGAGGAGGCGGGTCACGGCCCCTGTGTGGGGTGGGGCAGTGCTGCTGTCAGTGTTATGAATTACCAAAAGTGCAAAGAGCCCCCAGCAGGGCTGTGCAGGGGAGCTGGGTAATGAGGCAGGGGACAGAGCTGGAGGGATGAGCTGCTGCTGGGGCCTGAGGCAGGGACAGGGAGGGCCCCAGCAGGTACAGAGGGGTGGCTGTGCTGGGGCTGCCTGGACACTGGGACAGTACCTGGGCAAGTCCTCAGCAATTTTCTCCCTTTTAGGGTGCTGCTGGGGGAGAGGAGGCTGCAGTGCCCAGCCCCTGTGCTGGTGCTGGGGACCATTATTCCCCCTGGTGAAAATCCCTGTTTGGATGGAGATGGCATTGTCACACCCATGCATCTAGGAGCCAGCACAGTTATTTATGCACAGGAGAAAGCCCTTTGTAGAAAATGGTCTATTCATCAAGCAAAATAATTTCCTGCCCAAGGGAGGTGCCCAGAATTTCAGTCTCAGTTATGCTTTTGGTACTAATTATCGCTTAAGGTTAAAGATAATTGGGAGGGAGAATTAATCCCTGTTATTGGCTTCCTTAGGAAGAAGTACTGCAATGCAAAGTGAAAGCACCTGGTGCAGAGGAATCCATGGTGGCTGCTAATAAATAAACCACTCTCTGCTCAGAATCAGCTGAAAGTGGCTGGAAGTGGAGAGTACCAAGGAGTGCCAACCCCACACGCCCACCCAGTCCGTGTGCTCTACCCTGGGCACCAGGCTGTCCCCTGCATCACAGGAATTAACCCTTGGCCTGACTGATGGTGGCCACACTTTTGTTTTGGTAGCCTCAGGAAGAAAATACAACCCCAGACTGTCTCCCGGGGCAACGCTGCTCACCCAAGGTCTGTCCCCACCTTGGGTGGGAGGGGCTGCTCGAAAGCGCTGCCGTGGTGTGTAGGGCAGGGTTTACAAACCCTTCCCCTGGTAAGGGTGAGGACTTTTCTCACTGCGAGAACAGGCTGCTGGCCAGGCTGCACCACCTTGAGCACCTGGTCAAAGGTTTCACGCCGCTGGTGTCACCTGCAGCTCGGGTTTTTGGGGCTGTTTGCTGTCCCAGGGAACAGGTGCCTGAGCTCGTGGTTTGACCAGGATGCTCAGCCTGTGCCTGGCACAGAGCCCTGTGGGTCAGCACAGTGTGACTCTCGCCTGCTGTGCTCGGGTGAAAGGCAGCAAAGCACCTCACCTGAGCTCTGCTTGGTGGAGGATGCTTCCAAAACCTGCCAGAGGTGTGAGGGTGCTGCGGGGCAAAGGGAAGGCACGGGGCCGTGGCAGGAGGGTGCGAGAGCCCTGCTCACGAGGCTCCTGCGAGGGCTGCCAGCAGGCAGGGAGCAGTGGCCCTTCCCTGGCAGCGTGTGCTGCCCGGGGTGACTCAGCTGCAGGAGCCACCGTGCTCATCACAAACACCCCCGGTGATGCAGGGACAAGGCGAGTGAATTACTCAAATTACTTGGATCTCCCCAGTGGGGCACGGAGATTCAATCTTGGCCTGGCATTAAATCAAGCCAGTGACACAGATCAAAGGATACTGCTTTAATCACCTCGTTAGGCCACAGACATCATTAGTTACTCATTATGATGTGTTGATGCTGGCGTTCCCTGTAACACAGTTATGTACACTCGCTATCAGACATTTTTCTCATCAAACGGGATGTCAATACTTTAACATCTTAATGAGTTACAGTCAATATCCATTGCAATAAAGCTCGTGTTTTCTCATGATTTCATCTACCCTAAGGGTTTTGATTAAAATGGCCGCTTTTTCCAGGTAATTGATTGAGGAATTAGGGAAATTCCATGTAGGAGCAAGCACATGCTGCCATGCAGGCTCTGAAAACCTTCAGTTGTCTCCAAGTGCTTCAGATACTACAAGGGAGGCTGCAATTTTGATATGGATTTTGGATACTGTTGCTTAATTCTTCTTTCCCAATCACTTGTAAAACAGGTTTAGTATCAAATAAAGCAATTAAAATATCTAACAGAGTATTGGAAAAATGTTCCAAGCAAATAATTGGTTTGCAAAGGTCTAAGAATGAGAATAAGTGCTGCTGTCAGGTGAGCACCAGTTTGGATGAACACTCACAACAAGAAGGTTTTCTGATTTACTGCACTGGCAAAATATTAAATCATTTTCAGGAACACAAAAGCAGGCAGAACAGGCTGCAGTGTTTTTTCAGGCTCAGGCAGAGCAAGTGTAAGTTTGCAGAAGTCCCCAGTTGTTCAAATTAGGGGTGGGGCATCATCTGTTCCAGCAAAGCAGATTTTTTGCCAATGTAGTGGGAGGGGGAAGTGTTGAAGCTGAGCACCTTCCAGTTTCATCTGAGGAAAATATTCACACACCAGCGACAAAGAGAAACCAAATGTGAAAAGGAAGGTGATGTAGCAGCAGCCAGGCTGCAGAACTGACCTCGTGTCCCCTGGCTGTCCCCTGCCCAGATGGACACGAGTGGACACCACACAGGGCTGTGCTGCTGAGGCTGGTTATCCCTGCTCTGCCCACAGGGAGCCTCCTGCCCGCTGCAACCCTTTCACTGCCACCCGTCTGGACAAATCCTGGCTCCGTTTAGACAGGTTGCTAAAATACAAATAGCTTCAGTAATTCCCCTTTAAACAAACCTCCATGAAATTTGACACTTTTAATGACAGATCTAGGGCTGCAGTTAGGGACTGTAAAGCCACATTCAAACTGTCTTTTATTTTAAAAACGTCTTTTATACAGGAAAAGACAGCAGAGGTTTCCTGGATCTAATTTAAATCCTGAACTGGACTTTTGTTTTTACTCTTTATGGTAGTGAAAGACTATGTGGTTGCTGGATTTGTAGGAATAAGAGAAAATTTGTCATATCCTTAGCAGTCACTGAAAATAGAAACGAGCCGTTGTGATTTGCCTTGGAAAGCAGGAGCCACTCCCTCTGCTGAGCTGGGGAGCCTGGCCCTGCTGGGAGAGCACAGCGGGGCTCAGGCTGCTCTGCCAGGCTCCAGGGGCTGGCGAGCAACCCTGGGCACCTGCCCAGCACACACCTGAGCTCTGGGGCCCACGCTCTCCTGGCAAGGGGTGGATAGAGAGAGTGAAATGGAGATATTTTTGTAGCGATGGCAGCGCACGAGGGTGGGTGCCGTGATGAAAAGTCAGCACCCCAAATCCCCGGCTCATCTTCTGCTCACCACAACCTGGGGGGCTCCCCGGGACCTCTGCTGGGAGCCGGGTTTGGGCTCCCTGATGGTGGTTTTGGGTGATCTGTCCCCTTGTCCTTGGAGGATGGCATGCCTGGGCAGGCAGTGTGGAGCTACCAGCAGGATTCACTGCCTCAGTCACCCGGCTGGTCTGGGTCACTGCAGCCCCAAAGCCAGAGAACAAGATAAGAAATCTGCTCGACACAGACTCTGAATGAAAGCCCCAAGGAGAAGTGTGGCTGAAACCCTTCCTTTGCACAAGAAGGAAAAGCCCTTGCCTTTCCTTTCAGCTGCAATTATTTTTGATTGTAAATCAATGTGGTGATATTTGAGAGTTTATTGAATGATATTAACATTTGGGGTTAATAAAAGTTTCCTAAGGTTGATGGAGGTTTCCATGATCCTCTGGGGGGAGAAATTAGTGGCCAGAACAAGGCTGACTGTGACCTGTCAGTCTTTCTACTAATTTTAGTGGGCTTTGCATCAACTGGGTGTTGGCAGCATTTTAGTGTCACTCACTTCTGAAGGAGACCTACCCAGGGTAATTAGCTCATTCACCTCAAACAGAAATTATATGTTCCTTATCTCTTTAATTAGAGTGTATATAGTGTTAGTAATGATGTATTATCTATATATTAATTTTAAAGGGTTGTTTTGATGTCAGGCTTGCTTTTGTGGGGTCATCAGTAGGAGGATATGCATTAAAACCAGATTTGAAATCCCTGGAGAGTTATACAGCCCTGATTTTCCAAGGCACTTGACCTTAGAAGTGCTTTAAATTGCTCCTTTCTCATGTTTTTCTAATTTTTTTACATTGTGCCTCACTTGGCAAACAGTAAATTGCAGGAAGTCATGTGCAATAAGGACAGAAACAAGTTCACTTTATTTGGCTCTTAGTGTGGTCAGTTGCATGATGAGGAAGAGAGTGACAGCACCTGGAATGGATGCACAGCTGTAAAATCTGCACCTCCACCCTCCCACAGGCTGCTGCCATCAGCTCCTCTGGGGCAGTGAGAGCGGGCAGAGCATGCAGGGTACTGGGATGCAGCTCTGCTGGCAGATTTTGGGGGTCTCAGCCCAGGAGTGCTGTGTGGCTGGGCACAGGGTGGGTCTGTGGCTGCCCAGGGGACCCACAGCCCCCCCAGCTGAGTGCCAGCCCCACACAGAGCCCAAGTTCTTGTTTGTCCACTCTGCAGCCAGACTGGAGATGGAAAGGGACCCCTGTCTGACCAGAGGTAAGGCAGACCTGGGCAAAGCAGGGCTGCAGAGACACCAAAGAGCAGGTTGGAGACACAATGGTCTCGTGTCCCAGGACTTACCCAGGCTCAGGCAACAGCACACCATGTAGGTGAGGCTAGAAAGATGTGAGCTTGATTTTAGGAAAAGCAGCATTTGAAAAAAAAAAAGCTCTTGTTACAGAATGAGTGATGGGGAGCCCTTGGTGTTTTCCCAGCTGCAGTCTGAGTTGGCAGTGAGGTTCTAGCATTTTTCTTAGGCACTATTCCAGCAAAACACTTGATTGTGTGCTTAATTAAATCATGTGAGAAGTTTAAAGGGCTGGAAAGCATACAGCTGAATCCTTTGCTGGGGTCTTAATATTAATGCCTCAGTTTCCCTTCTCCACCATAGAAAAGAAATATTTACTTCCCATACAGAGTGCTGACAAGCTTAATTCAATCTTCCTTGTAAAGTGCCTGGAGGGCTTTAGGGAAAAGGTGCTATAAAAATCAGAATATTATTCTACACTCCCTTGCAAGACAGCACTTAGCTTTATCTATTATCCTACTGGTGATGCATCTCCCTCTGGCTGACAGCAGGATCAATTAATGCACATAAACCAAAAGAGGCTGTTTAGGAGACTTGTGGTCCATGTAATCTGCTAACACCTGATGACAAATCCAAACCTGAAAAGGTGGAAAAGTCAGAGGTTTTAAGGCATTTTAGTGCAAAAGCAGACAATGGAAGACTTTGAGGACTCTGTGTCTCTTCAGGCAGCAACAGGAAAAGGGCTGTTTCTCCAGTAATCTGTTTTTTATGGCCTTTGCTATTCCCTTTTCACTTTTCTTGATCTTTGGTAAGTCAGCAAGCTGTACTCTTACACTGCTCTCTTATTTAAAATTTTCTTCATTAGGTTGAGAAGAATCTGGATCTGACCTCAGGGGCAGCTGGAGTTAAGAGAAGGGAGGGGAACTGCTGCCAAGGAGAGGCCATCAAGTGCAGCCAGCATGGGAGAGGGTAGGGCAGGGTGGAGGTTTTTTTAAACCCTCTAATTGTGCTTCTGCATTTAAACATGTTGAAAGTACTGTTCAGGACAGAGTACTGCAAGCAACACACATTTTTCCTCAAGGTTCACTAATTTCAGCATAGCTAATGCAGGTATTTTTGATATTTTTAACCACTGTCTTTTCATGCATTGAAATAAAATTATATTGTAATGTCTGCAAAAACAGACACTCGGAGTGAGTGAGAAAGTGCTGCTTCAAATTATCTCCCAGATAAAATGCAAATGATTGAGAACATGAAGCTCTTCACAGGTGATTGCTGGAATCCTCATTTCTTGCCTATAGTTCTGAACGTTGTGTTCTGACTAAATTTAATGTTTTTTCCTATTTTTGTCTTCTTTCAACAACAGTACTTAAAATACCACATAGTAAACATCAAGAATCATAGCTAATCCTTTGGCATTTTTATGTTTACTGTTTATTTAATTAATAAAATTATTACAATGAAAACTAGTGTTAACAAATATCTAATGTACATGAAAAAGTGAAATTATCAATTCATGAATGAGTGGGGTTTGTTTGTTTGTTTAATTTTTTGAAATATGACCGTTGGCAGCTCCTTTCTCTGTTTGTGTGTTTGTGCCCTGCCTTTCCAGGATACAGCCTCTTCATGGAAATAATATTTCCTCGTCTATGTCTGCTGCACTTGGCACACAATGGAGTCTCATTACCCAACAGAGACTCTGTGTGCCATGAAAAATAAATAATTAAACTCCAGTAGGTAAACACTGCCTTTCTCACCCCTGTGCATAAAGCAGCCAGTGTTCCACACCTGGCAGAGATCTCCTCTGGGAGCTCAGCCCCCTTCAAGTCCTCTGGCATGGAACCTTAAGGTGCTGACACGGTGTGTGCCCCCCCGGGGCTGTCCTGGGGCAAAGGGGAGGGGTCCAGCCGGGATGGGAGTGCCCACCTCCTGCTCTGGCTGGGGATGGAGGCAGAGGTGCAGGAATTTTGCAGCCCAGCCATTTGTTTGTGTGTGTGCATCCTGCAGCCCCTTTCAGAGCTGTGTGCCAGGCAGAGGCTCAGGTGTGTTTCTGTTTCAGCAGAGGCAGCATGGTGGTGGCTGGCACAGCTCGTGGCCAGGAGTTTCACACAGACACCCGAGAAGGATGAAATGCTCTTCAGCTCCTACCCAAAGAGACAAGAAATGCACACCTGCCTTGCTGAGGTTCTCCAGCTCCACAGCCCTGAGGCCAGTGCTGCACGGGCAATTCCTGGCAGCTGTGGGTAAGAACAGAATTTGGGGGGCTCAGCACCACTGTCTGAGCAGAGCTGATTGGTCTGATGCCTTGCAGTGGCTGCCTGAAAACAGAGGCTAGACAAGATTATGAGAATAAAAGAAGGTATTTATTTGAAGGGCCCTCAGAGGTACACCCTGGGCAGTCAAAAGCCTCTGAGGGGTTCCACCCAGGATGGATGCTGGGTTCTTCACACTTTTATAAGTTTGGTCCATTTGCATAACAGGGTTAATTCTCCAATTACAATTTCAGGTGGTGAGATCATTACCCCAAGTTTTCTCCTCCTGTTAGAGGCTTTTAGTTTACATATTTTAGGGCCTGGGACAACAAGGTGTCCTTGAATTCAGGCCCAGAGAGGGTTTGTTATGTCTAACCAGCCTGAGAGAACAGCAGCTAACGGGCTGTATGAAGTGTCAGAGTTAAATACTAAACAGCACAGGACTTGAAAAATATAAAACATAAGGCATCAGGTCTTGCTCTTGTGTGTAGATTCAGCAGCTGCTTCTCATCTGTAATTTACTGTGTTACCCCCTGAAAATATATCTTCCCTCACTCTGGGGAAGCATGAGGAAACCCCAGGGTTTTCTCTTCAACATATGCTGTACCTTCTTCTGATGCTGTGGCAGCTAAAGGGCTTTATTTTATAAACAAATTCCAAGCTGCTGCTTTGCCAGGTAAGGATGTTAAGAACTGATCAGCAGCCCGAGTACTTCTGGTGTTTGAGTAATGGTGCAAAAAAGGACAACCCCTCCGTTTGGATGGCATTTCTAAGTCACTCCGTGAGAAGTTTCAGATCAAGGCTGCTGGAGGGACAGGGTGTGTCAGTCAGACCCTGTGGCTCCGAGCTGTGAGAGGAGCGCAGGCTCAGCCCCTGCTAATGCCCTGCCGGCACTGCCGGGGCAGCGTTACCCACGCACCAGAGCCATCCACCCACCCGGAGCTGCTGCCAGGTGCAGCCCTCGGTTGCCCAGCTGCAGCCAGAGCAGTGTTTTATCGCTGTCAGCGGGGAAATCCCTGCAGAGCAGGCTGAGCCCAGCGCTCCTGCTCCGGCCCGGAGCCGGCAGAGCCGGGTGCGGTCCCTGGGTGCGCGGCACGGCACGGCACGGCACGGCAGGGCTCCGGCTGCTCACGGGTGCCCGGGCTGCTCACGGGTGCCCGGGCTGCTCACGGGTGCCTGGGCTGCTCACGGGTGCCTTGGCAGCACCCTCTGTGCCCGAGCTGCCGCTCACCTGTGCCACGCATGGCTCACTGTGTTTTGGCAAGGACGGCTGCCACCTGGTCCATTGCAGTGAGGACCTGGCTTCCGGATTTTTAAGCATAAGGAAGGTGAATCCAGAAGGCTGATAGCAAAACAGTGATGAGGATTCATTGCTATGGTGACCAGAGGCATAGAGGATGCAGAGAAAAGCAACTTCACGTCATTTATGGCAGAAAGGTACCTGCTATAAGTTAGAACAGTCCCAAAGCTGCTGTGACCTATAGCAGCTTCCTAAGGCAAACCAGAATCCCCTTTTCAGAAGCAATATATCTATTTATGTAAAGAGGGGAAAATACTACAAGTCTTACGATGTTCCTTCCAGACAAGGAAAAATCTGAAGCAGTAAATGTGCAGAGTGGGTTGGTAAATCAAAGCCGGGCAATGGCTTTAAACGTGCCAGGTGCTCCTTGCTGGAGCTCTGTTGCTGACAGCTGGGGGCAGTTTGCTGCTGGCTCTGGACAGTGCAAAAAGCAGCCTCAATAGCAAACAAAGAGGAGCAAAACCCTCCCCTTCCCTAAAACCGGGTCACAGAAAGGGACCCTGAGCACGGTGGGCTGTGACAAATGCCCTGCTTTTGAAATGTGATCCGTGTGTGCAAATCCCACATAGATCAGATGCCAAAACTGCAGTGATTCTTTGATATTTTACTTGAGAAAGAGAACAAATGTGCTCTGTACTCATCTTTCACTTTTTTAAACAAAACCAATTAAATTAACTTTGAAACAAGAGCTTTGATTACTCTCTCTGACGTCATCTTTACGTTGATGCAATTCTATAGACTGGTGGCATCACTGCTGATTTCCACTGGTGTAAGAACAATTGGGCTCTGTGTTTTCCAGGCAATGAAGCTGCTTATGTTTTGTGTAAAGAAAGAAACTCAGTCAAACAGCTTAAAGGGGAAATAAATTAACCAAGAAATTCAGAAGGAGCCAAAAGCAATACGAGCACAGATACAGCTACAATATTCCAACTGTATTGCTGGTTTGAAAAAAACACCCAGCCTAGTTAAGGAAGTATTGACTTCACGATAAATGTGTATGCTGATCTCTCATTTTCAAGTTCTAATTGACATCCAAAGGTGAGCAATGGAATAACTTTCTGCAATTTTATTTATTTAGTATATTCAAAGTGTACTTTATTGCCTTTGAGATCCTTACATGAATGTAAGCTTCCCTTCCCTTTCAGATAATGTTACACAACATGAGAATAAATCAACCATAAGGATTAAAATTAAAATTGACCTGGAGTGAAAGTAGGAAAGTTCTACCCAGCATAGTCTGAGCTGAAGTTCTAGTTGCTTCTGTATGAAGGGGAGTTGACCTTTGTGTATGGCCAAGATTTCACTGTTGATGACATCTGGCAGGCACACAGTATGTATATACATTTATTTATTTATTTATTTTCACCCAGTGAAGCACAATCAGGACTTTCAGTATTCAGCTTTAATGCTCATTTTTTTGCTGTAGTTGCTATTGTGCTCTTACTTTGAGGATGTCAAACTCCTGAAAAGAGCAGTTGTTTTGTTTTAGGTACAGTAAAGCTTACAAACACTGTGCTTGGGGTGAGAGACTGAGGCTCTGTGAGCGTGAAGGGAGTGGAGCTGGGCCCAGGACTGATATAACTGACCTTGACAACAACTGAGGGGAGCCACAGCATTCTTCACTACAGTCACAGGGTTACAGGACAGCAGCTCATGAGTGGAGTTTTAGGGAATGCTTTTACGGTAAAAAAATGAAGAAAAATAAACCCACAAAAATCTGAAACCAGTTAAACCTGAACCTGGGTATATTTCACATTTCTATATTGAAAAAAATCAGAGCTGATGCTGTGTGCAGCACATTGTCTCCAGTGCCATTACCATTCAGTCTTTGCTATTAACACGTAGCATAGGCCACTAAATGGCCATGAATATATTAGATGGACTATGGCTAATAACTATGTAATTAAAATTTTTAGAACAAGGCCATGGCAGTTTTCCATAGCTCTGACATTTGCCTAATAAGCCTCAACTCACTGACTGCTTTAGTAAATGATACATGACTTCTCTTGTAAACCTGGCATGGGGTTACATTAAATATTGCCTTGTATTTAACAACGTGCTACTTTCCTGCCCTACTCTCATAAGTCTAGCAGGAGTTGTGGCCTTAATTTAGCCTGGGTGGAACTGTAGGTGGGACTCGTTGTTCCAGCAAGGTAATTGCTTCTCTGCATAGATGAATTATCCTTTTCATTTGCAGTGCCCATGGAAAGCTGTGTGTGATTTCAGCACACTGGGCAGCGTGTGCTGGAGCTGCAGCAGCCTCTCAGTGTGTTGTGCATGTGCTCACCGTGTCGGTGCTGGCCCTGGTGGGGCAGCTTTGCTGCAGGGTGAGATGTCTGACCAGCTTTGGAGGGATGCTGGCTCTGCCTCACTGCTGATGTGACAGAGGAGGAGCACTGCCCAAAGGCCTTCCTGACACGTGGAGAGATGCTCGGTAAGCAACACTTGTGGTGCCAGCCCTGGCAGCAGGGGAAGCATGTGAGGGCAAAGGCTGTGAGCCTGGTCCTGCTGCACACGAGGGAGCTGCCTGAGAGGCAGGAGCTGGCGCAGGGATGTGCCTCCAAACTGGTGCAGTGCAAAGCCATGACCCAGCTGCTGCAGCAGAAGAGGGAAAGTAAACAGGGCTGGCAGAGGCACCAGGAGCTGAACTTTGTGAACTCCCACCAGATGGAGTTACACCAGCAATTAATTTGGTACAATTACTGCTACACAACTGCAGTGGAAATTATTGCAAGATAGATAGATCAACCCATTAACAACTGGAAAACAGCATTGCAAAACTCCAATCACCTTCCAAGTGTTATGCACTCACTCTCCACTGAAATTAATGAAAATAATGCAAATGGGGTGCTTGGATTGCTGACAGATCACTGCATTGAGTAACTGGGGCACAGCTCCTGGATGTACCTGCTCAAAAGTAAACAGAGTGATGAGAGGAGAGAGATGACCTAGACTGAAAACAGTTCTTGTCCTTCCATTTTCCCCAAACCTACTGCTGGCAATATCTTGCTGTTTCTCTTGGCAAACATACATCTCCAGCTTCTGGTCAGGGCCTGCCACAAAAACTTCAGCTTTAGTATGGAAACTCATATATTTTCTGATTAATATTTCCATCTAGTCCTGGGTAAACATTGTGTAACATTAGTGTTCATCAGTGAACTTGCACAGTCCCCTCGAAAAAACATTGAAAAAATATTTCAAAAACCTTCTTTCAGTCTAGAATTAATATTACAGCCACAGAAAAGATCTGTGAAACAGAGAATAATTTTCCCCTCTTTCAGAGATTGATGAGCTATTCACAAGTCAATCATCCACTTTTCAGTGCATTATTGCCTGATTAGTCAAGTGCTGATGCAATTAAACCTAATGATCTTACTGTGTAGGTGTCTGCTGAGATTGACATTTGAAAAGAGCGGGTCATTAGTATTTTTGTAAAGAAGACCTTTCTTTGTTTTTACCATCATATTTCTGTATTTCCACTGCTACTAGTCACCACCTGAGGTGAGACTGCACTGCTCTCATTTGGAGCTGGTATCTAATTACACATCACATATCGGCCCCTGAATAAGCACGTGAAGTTTATGAAATATCAGTTTAGGAGCTGCTCCAAATAGAGAAGAGATTATGCAAGTTACTTTTCCCAAGGTGAATTACAGACAGGCAGGAAGGGCTCGGGTTCTGCTGGTGAGAAGGTCTGACTGACTGCTGGACCTCAGCTCCTGGAAGGCTGGCAGGAGAAGAGATCCCATCCTGAGAGGTGCTAAGCTGCTGCTGCTGCTGCCAGGAGAGCAAAGAAGGCACAGGGTGTCCCATGTGACACGGGGAGCTTGAGGAGCAGCACAGGACATGGACTGGGATGTTTCCAACAGAAGGAATCTTCTGTATGTAAACAAGGCTGAGAAGCAAAGTGTTGAGTCCAGGAAACCATTTCTGGTGAGCAGAATAAGCCTTCCTTTTGAGAGAAGTGCAATTACTTCTCTATTGTTCTCCTAGTTCCTCCTCAATTTAGTCTTGGCTGTGTCTCCAGTGAGAAAGTACTACTTGGAAAATAAAGGAATTTCAGAGAACACACAGAGGAAAACAAAAAACCCAAGATGTCATTTTACTGATTTCAAAAAGTGAATTTAGCAGGTAAGAATATGATAATAGCTATGTTTTTGCTTTGAACAGGACAATTAGCCACGAAATTAAGCAATGGAGGATTTTGGTAGGAACTGCAGGGAAAGAAAAATCCCTGTGAGTGAGAAAACAACAGGGTCTAACAGTAGAGCACCTGTTGGTTACCACTTTCTATGTTTGTTACTCTCTTCAAAATATTTAACTCCATGACCACAATTTGTTTATTTCTAAGAAAGAAAACTAAAATGTTGCTGTTCCTACTCTGTCACAGATCCTGATTTTCCAGACATGAGACAGGCTTCCTGTAGCCGTAACTCCATTGTCTTAATTGATGCATTTGCACCAGGGAGAGCTGATGTAACAAGATGAGAATCAAGCCCATGGGTCAACAGTTTCAAAAATAAGTACCTAAAATTAGGTGCCTAATTCTATAAATAGGAACCTGAGTGGAGATGGGCTGGTTTTTAAACACACTGCAGGAGTGACAAATTCTGCTGAAGTCAATTTGAGCTCAGGAGGAGAGTTTTCCTTTGAAAATCAGGCTGTTTTATTTAGATGCCTGGTATTGTTACAGGCATACTGGACATCCTGGGTTAAAGGTTTGAGTTTCCCATCCCAAAGTATACAAACTCTTTCCCGTTCAACTAGATCCACTTACCTATATAAGACAAGGGTTTATAATTCAGTTTCAGTAACAGCTTGTAGGAATCTATTAGCTATTGTGAACTAATAAATTCCCATGAGCACATAACTAATTTCTTTGCAAAGTGGTTACTACTGGTGACAATTCAATGATAGTTGACTTTTAATAGGTTTTTTATAGCACACTTCAAATTTGTTCCATTGCATACTGTACCTCCCAGTCTATTTCTGACTGTCTTCATCCTTTTGCAGTAATATTCTCCCAAGTGAGGTGGCATTATAAACCACAGAGGTGGCAGCCATGTCAACAGCAGTTGTGCCACATCACTTAGCAGGCAGTAATTGTCTCCAGGAGTCACAGGAATCCTGATCTGCTGCATCAGACATCACTTCTTTGGCAGCTAAAAAGACCCTTGGGATGGAACCTAAAATGCACTCTGTTTCAGGTTGCAGGGACTGTGCCAAAAGCCTAGAGTGCTGGAGAAAACACAGCCAGACGCATATCTTGGGTTTTTTGGTTCCTTTCTAAACCTAATTTCTAAATGAACATGATTTATGAGACACCACTGTGTCCTGCTGCCCCAGGTGAGCACATTTTAAAATCCAGTGGCCAATTTGAGACAAGTTTCACACGTGGTTACTGCTCACAAGAGAAATAAAGGCCTGGCACATTTCAGGAAAAGGAGGTGGGGTGGCCCTGCCGAGGTTTCCACCAAGAAAGGGGCGGCCACCACAACTCACTCCCTGCCTGTGCAGGAGCCACCTCGTCCACGTGGATCCTGCAGGCTGAGCTCTCACCTGGTCACACAGCGAGGTTCATCAACCACGAGACAGAAACTGGTAAGAAACCTGGTTTTGTCCTGCCTGTGCTCCCAGAAGTAGGTGTTGATCTAGACTTGGCAGTTAAAGTTCTGTTTGTGTTCCTAAGCTAATCCTGCTTTTGTGTGGTGTGTAATGCAACCATGTGCTTTTCGGATGTTTTAAGTTGCTGTTAAGCTTCTGAGGCCAGAAATGCATTTCAGCACTGCCATTGCTCTCATAAGATTTCCAGGTGTGTGTAAGCGAATACCCGTGGTTGAAGCCCCTTCTTCCACATTTTCTCTGTGTATTCATGCAGTGCTTGTAATTTTTTTGTGACTCAGAGGAAAATTATGAGTTCAGGGACATTTTTAGATGTTTTACCTGAACTAAGTCCATGAATCTGTTTGGGATGTTTATTGGTTTTTTGCTTTCATTATTATACATGGATTATTGTATTATTAGATCTCTCTGATCATTTTAAATTTTGTGTTCTGCTTTTTTTTCAGATCAATTTTGTGTCTGTGTGGTCAAAAGGGAAGCAGTCCTTTTTCCTGTGAAGAGAAGCAGGACCTGAAGAATGTATCTCAGACATACCCAGGGCTCTCAGGGTCCAGGCATGCACTGACTCAAGAGGGGAAGCTGAGCCTGAAGTCTCCTGCATGGTCACATAGAGTAGGACTGCACACCAGATGTGGCTTTCTCTTGTCCTATGCCTTAAAACTTTTTTAATGATGAGTGCTTTTCAGGCTGGCACCTATCTTCCCATTGGCTTGAACTCCCAAGAACCACGAGGTAATGGGAAGCTAGTTGGCTCATTAAGAAAATGGAAAAAGTACTTTGAGAGAGCATTTTCCTGGAAGTTGGGTCTATTTGTGTCTGACGAGCTGTTTTATTAAAAAAAGTGCCGAAGTGAGATTAAAACCTTTAAAACTATTAAAAAGTACTATGTGAAGCTTAATGGCTAAATAGCTACGATTGTAATTAAATAGTAGAAAGGCAGATTTGGTTTTGGTTGTAAAACCAATATTAGAGCACAGTACAAACTAATTTGCAGTGTCCTACAGCAACAATTAGTGTCCTAAAGGATGTGACTCTTCATTAGGATGACTAGGAGGATCTGACAGGTGGCTGAATCATGCTCACTGTAGTCACGCTGAAATTCATATACATGCACCCACAGTATTTATTGCTCAGTCAAATTCTTCCTTTTATAATTCTGGATTGCCACATTTGCAATTACATTGCATCCGGCAGAGAGCTCTGAGATCTGTAATTACCAAACACGTCCAGAGCAGTCACACAGCAACAGAAGTGACACTCATGTACTTACGAGTGTAAAATCAAAGCACTGCACCTCCCACCTGTCCGTGACTGAACTGAGAGGTGTTTACTGCACAGTTTATTTTGTGAAGCACCCTCCCAGTGTAATGATACACAACTGATAAATGAGAGAGGGAAATAGGCGCAGTTCATACGAGAAAAACAGCGCAGAACTGAGTTGTTCTGGAATTTTATATGCTTTGCAATACCTTCGGTGGCTGCTCAGCTAGCTGTGAGGAAAGAGTGGCTGTGGAGAACCCAGAGGTGCACACAGCTGCAGGGATCCTGCACACTAGAAGGGATGGGGAATTGACTAGGCCATGCACAGGGGCCAGAAGACTTGTGTATGTGTAAGTGACTTTGTTGTAGAGAGGGAGAGCCTCCCATCGGGCTCAGGCTCTGAGATGGGGATGTTTGTTAATAATCACAGGGAGTTACCAGTGTAAGGCTGAAGCTGCGTGGTGGCTGGGTACGGCCCAGCTATGGCCCATTATAGCTTGAGAAGCACTGTATTCTCTCGTGTGTCTTTCTGACCGAGCCCAAACCCGAGTAACAGAGCTGTCCGTGGGGCTTGCCCTGGCTCTGGTGCGGTCTCCAGGTGAGCTGTACGCTGACGCTCCAGCTCTTCTGCAGTACAGCTTCCCCCTTTCAGGCAGTTCTCTCTGCTGTCTAGAGGTCACTTTAGCCGGCCTAGCTTTGTGCCCCTGGTGAAAGTGGGATCCCGAGCATCAGGGCAGTTTGTTCCCCCGTTTTCCGTGGCGCATCAGCACTGCCTCTACAGCGATGGGGGGCTCGGGGCACGGGCGGGGGTCCGCACTCGGTATCCCCGTTTCTGACCTGCTCTGCCGGGCAGGCCTGATTGATGGCGCCGTCCCTTTCGGGGAAACCTGAATTTCTGCCGGATTAAGGCGGTTGTGTAACCGCAGCCCAGCTGACTCCATTGTTCCCCCGCACAATGTCGCTATCAGCGTGCAGCCAGCGCCGAGCACGGCGCTGCCGGGCAGGGCGGGCAGCGCTGCCCCGGGGCAGGGACGCGCCGAGCGCCTCTCCCCGCCCCGCAGCGCGCTGTGCGCGGCCGGGGGCTCAGCATCCCGCCCGGCAGGCACCTCGCACCGGAGCGGCCGCCGATACCCACGTGCGTTCAAGCCCCGGCGGCCACGGGCTCGGGCTCCTGCGGGCACAGGGAGGGCCGGCGCGGGAGGACACGTGTGCGGGGCGGAGAGGGGAGGCCGGCCCGCGGCTGACGGCACAGCGGGGAGGGCGCGGGTGAGAGGCTGCTCCAGTTCCTGAGACATCTCTCCCGTCGGAGCCGGGTGAGTGAGCGAGGGGCCGCTCTCCTCCCCGGGGCGGGAGCCTGGCTGCCAAAGTGCTCGGCGGTGGGGGTTTGGTTAGGGGCGAAGGGACGATGCCGTTTACGCGAACCCATAAAGCCAGCGGCGTTTGCAGCGCAGGGGACGGGGTGCCCCGGGGCAGCGGGACCGCCGGGCGGGACCGGACCGTGCCGAGCCGCCCCGCGGCCGCGCTCTGTTGCCGTGACAACCGCGCTGCTGCCGGCGGGCG
>VXAC01006749.1:748834-799360 GCA_013399225.1 Rhipidura dahli
ACCGGGGCCGCCTCCCGCCGGGGCCGCCTCCGCCGGCCGTGCCCGCTCCCGGAGCGCCCCTGACACCGCCGCCCGGGGCAGCCACAGCCCGGCTCCGCGGGACAGCGCCGCAGCACCCCGGCCCCTTCGGACCCCGCTGAGGCAGCGGGGAAGATGAAGCCGGAGCGAGGTAAACGGCTTATCGGTACATTTCTTTTTTGTTTGTTTCGTCTCTAGGATTAGAAGTAGCCCGGTGTTTTGTTCGGATGTTATCGCTCCGTTTCCTTATCCCCTCCCTTGTCATTCTGGGGGCTGGGAAGGGATCCAGGTGCTCGGGCTCGGCTCGGGCAGTGCCAGCGGCGGGGGATGCGGAGGGTGCCCCGTGTCCTGCCTGCCCTTCGGCTTTCCATTGTCTCGGCTGCGTGGAAGGGAGACAAGCGCCGTGGCGAAGTGCTCTTGCTGTGGGAATGCTGCAGTTCGTGTGCCAGACACAGCCGGCTCCTTAGCACAGACCTGCAGTGCTGAGGCGAGAGTCGCTCAAAGGCAAATCGGGCATCCACAGACAAAGCCAGCAGCTGTACAGAAATGTCCAAATATAGCTGAAAAACACCCTGAAAATAACCAAAACTTACATCTGTGTTCTTTTATAAACTGACAGTGCTATTTTTCCTAGTTATAATGGAGATATTTCATAACAAGCATGGCGAAATATAAATTTTTCACGATTATTTGGTTACATCTTATCGGATTACTAACATCTGGTTTTACAGAAAAATCAAGACGGCAGTCTACGTATATGTTTATAACACTTGAGCTCTTTTGCCGTATAGCAACAGCTGCTGATGCCCCTAGAGTTGGAAATATGTCATGACTTCTATTTTGATCCACAGGAGCAGTGATTATTGATTCGTGTTTGTTAAAGCAAGACTGTTTTTTGAAGAAAATCTTATGAGTGCTCATCGTATTATTCCGAATGTTAGTTATAAACAAGAATCCATGTTTCTTAAAGTTTTGATGGTTCTGTTGCTTACCTGGTTGGTTTCAGTTTATAAACATGTTCTATTTCTGTTATAATCACTTTGATGTTTTGAGAAACACTTTTATATAGCTCGGATATTCATGTACTAAATGCTAACACTTACATGACATACACATCTTAATTAGGTTTGTTAATTATGTTTGCTAATAGCGACAACTGCATAAGTGACCAGTCAGGTGGATTTCTTGTCTGTGTGTGCTGCAAGGATTATATGGTGTGATGATAGCACAGATAGTGCAGAAGCAATCGTAATTAATGGGGCTTAAGTACTACGGTTTTGAAATGGGCCTCCCTCGTTGCTTTCCTCCTTGTTTCTTAACTGCTTAAGCCTTCACACCATCTTCTGCAGCAAGGCTGGTTGTTTTCAGAC
Source organism: Rhipidura dahli (assembly GCA_013399225.1). NCBI lineage: Eukaryota > Metazoa > Chordata > Aves > Passeriformes > Rhipiduridae > Rhipidura > Rhipidura dahli. The sequence continues at coordinate 750,223 of VXAC01006749.1, forward strand.
TCTCTTTAGATTTTAATACCAGATCCTGAAGTTTGGAAACTATTTACTGTCAGGGTGAAATTATATTTCAAAATAGCCAGGTAAAACCCAAGTCAGTATTTGCAGCTTTAAAATGTTCTGCTCTAGCAGTTCAACATCTACATGGTTTTTGTCTATTCCTTTCTTTAATTTTTAGGTAGAAGGAGTTAGAACATGGGAAACATTTTCAGTTGCTGTGTGATAAGTGATCAGATGCCTTTTTTTAACCAATCTGGTGTAGAGGGAACCGAATTTGTAAAGAAAGCAAGTTATTTTTTTGTGGTATTTTTTGGGGTATTTTTTGTGGGATTTTTTTTCTTTTTTCCCCCCCTAAGCTGGGAGTTAATAAATTGAGAATCTTATCCACTGTAAAGTGTTTTCCACAAGCTGGGCAAAATCCTTCAGAAGTTACGTCTCGAAATTCTTTTAAGACAACAAAAGTCTTGAAATAAATCACGGATCTTGCCAAACGTGGGAGAGTATCTCCAGCCATTTCAGTGGATCCCTCTAGCTTGACTGTGTGCTAATGCAGTAGAGCAATACCGTGCACAAGGGGGGTTGTGAAAGTGCTGCCTAAATGCCACATGCGGCCCACAGAGGCTCTTAGGAGGCACGAATCATGCAAATGTTTACATGTGCTGCTTTCTGCACAGCAGCTGTACCGCAGGACACAAGCAGTCAAGTGTGCAGTCACCTGCTTCCAATCAAATTTACAGCAAAGGGCACAGGAGAAGCAGACCACTCAGCTTGCCACAGGCTCCACTTCTCTACAGAGCCCCAAAATCCTGAGAAGACTGTAAGTTCACACCCCAAGTAAAGTGTAAAGAAGCAGACTTTGGACAGGATTGCAATGCGTTGGCGTTTTTTTGGTCATTCTTACACATAATTATATCAGAATCAATTTGGAGCGGAGAGATGCAGTTCTTGTTGTTGGAATTGAGCTCAGCACTTCACTGAAGGTTGTAATGCCCAGGCACATTGGGAGAGGTATGGTTTAGCTGTTGTTGTACTACCAGTAAGGTTCTTATCCCCAGCAAAGATGGGTGGTTCAGGAGAAGAAGGAAGAGATCTAAATGTGCAACTATTTTTATCAGTGGGAAGTGTTATAGGATGTTTAAATTTAAGGAGGTGAGAGGGATGGGCAAAAATGAAGAAAATAGGGTAATTTGGCCCTAAGGTACCTAATCCCCCTCTATAGGAAGGAAAGTTGGAAAATTGCAGATATAAACATGTGATATGTGAGAGCAGTGCAGAGGAGATGGGCTATGGAGCTCTGCACAGCAAGCAGAGCAGTTCTGTGGGTGAGGGAGAGCAGGCAGAGAGCTTTGAAAGTGCAGGTAAAAATGTGGACTTACTCCTTTGCCATGCAAAGGCACGGGGCATTCCCAGGATGTGTCTCATGAGCATCACTCAGGATGCAGCCATCAGGTGGGGGTGAGTGTGGAGGGCCGGTGCTGGCTCTCAGCACATTCCCAGAACGATCTGTTCTGGCTCTAGGGAATGCAGTAGCTCAAACACTGATGGCTGCTGCTCAGCTTCGCCTTCCCTGTGCTGCCATGCTGAAAGTGAAGTGTTGAAACAGCTTAAAATACAGGGGTCCATGTTTCTTCAGCTGAGGCTTCGCTGGTGCCAGGGAGAAGAATGATTTATCTCCCTTTCTTCCATACGATGTGTTTGGAGTGATGTTTGAGTTTGGGGTTGGTTTTGGTCGGTTTGGGGGTTTTTTTTGTCTTTCTGCAGTAACAACATATCAGGTTACCTGGCTTTGATCCATGATATCATCACGGTTTGGTTTCTGCAGTACAGCTGCCTAGTCAGCTGCTTCGTGCTGCATGTTTGGACTGCTGCTTCCTTTCTCAAGTACAGAGCTCTGCTCTTGCTTCTATTGAACTTCGTTCTAATGACTTCTGGTCGCTTCGGCAGTTTATTGAGTTTGGAAGACAGAATAAGACTTGGTAACAGGGTGCTTGCAAAGCCTTCCAGGCCAGCTCTGTTCATAAACTGTATAAACACACTGTTTCACCATCAGCGTTAATGAAAACATTGCATAATGTCAGGGTGATAGCTTGCTGCCAAGCTCAGAAGGCTTGTTATGTACTCTTAGAGTACACTTGGTGCACAACTGGAAAAAATCTTGTGGTTTAGATGAATCTGCAGTATAGTCATATTTTACTGTGGAAATGTTACAAGACATCAAAAATCTTACTATAGTCTAAATGGCTGAGAGTTATTGCTCCTTCCTCCTCCCTCCCCCTCATTGCATTAATGATCAGTTAAAGGAGGAAGACAGGCTTGTTTGCCTCTAAATGGATACTGGCTGGCTTTTATCACCTTATTCTAGTCTTTTCTTACTTTTTTATTGCCTTGCTTTGTTTATTCCTCTATGTGTGTTCTTTGTGTAGAGACTATTTTGTTTTCGCTTACAAATTAAACAAAAAGCAGTCTTCTCTTACTTTCTGAAGCAATGATTCCCTCCTTGAGATTATCCTAATTTACAGAAATGACTTTCTGTCTACAAGAGAGGAACAAGCAGTCTGGAGATTGCTTTTTCTCTTCTCCTTCCTTCTTTGCAAGTCAAACTTGGACATGTGCCTCTGGGCCTGTTTGTAGTAACTGGGTTATGGGACTTCTGCCACATTACTCGGTGGGTTGGTATGGAAAGGGCTAACTCTTGGTTCAGCAAAATTCTGTTTACTACCTCCTATGGGAAACACAGCTGAGGCATTTTGGTATGTGTCTGTGGGGAAAGCTGGAGGAGAGGTTAATGAGCAGTTGATGGAATTTAGATTCTTAGGAGGAAGGATGAGGAGGCATGGGACTGGGGGGAAGTGAGCTGAACCAGTGTGTTCAGTTGTGGAGTTGGTTGTTAAGTTAGGAGATGTGGGTAAGGCCCTTGTTTTTATAAGCATAAAGTATGCCCTACATTACCTGGGGAAGATGTTGTGGAAAGCTTCTTAGCAAAGATGATGTGCTGCAGAGTATGCAGATTAGGAAGTGAAAATATATATTGAAAAAGGATGAGTGTTGTTTTAGTGTGCTGTGATACAGACACTTTAATTTTATAGTATCTTCTCAGCGAAATGTCACAAAGCACTTAAACTTTTCCGTGGCAGAATGATGCAGCCGGTAAACAAAGTAATAAACTGGAGATGAGCTGCTTCCTGCTCAGTGGAGTTGTCACTCCAGAGGCGTCTGGGCAGTGCTCGGGGCTGGGCTGCCCAGGTAAGTGCAGGTTGGTGCTGATGAGCCGGAGGTGACGCCGCGCCTGCCCCGGGAGCCCAGCGGGCTCTGCCGCGGGCACGTGTGGCCAGCTGCGTGTGCCGGGGATGCTGCTCCTCCCGCCTGGGCTGCCCGCAGATAAAACCAGCTGATTCTTGAAGAAAACCAAAAACCCAAAACTGTCCAGGGTAAAAAACCCCACCAGCCCAACCAAACCGACGGGTACTGCGCTCAGATTGCATTTGTAAAGCATGGAGCCATCTAGCTCTGATCTTTGGGGAGAGCAGATTTGCCCTGATAACAGATAATATATAGATGCAGGGTGTGAGTGAACAGGAACAGAAGCCTTTTTAATGGAGGGTGGAGTCTAGATGCTTTCAATACAGCTCTGTCCTTGCACCTCAAGAATGGCAATATAAACTCTCTTTATTAAATTTCTACCTCAAAATTTTAATTTGGAAGAATTCTTGGCTTTTAGGTGCTTAACTTCTAAAAAATGTTAGGCACAAAAAAAAAATTAAGTATATTAATTTGTAGAATGTAAAATCTCAGGTTTTAATTTGAAATGCCAGCTTATGTTACAGTTTTCTTACCTGTTCTGCAATTTGTACCTAGCTGTTGACAGCAAGGCAGGTCTTCTGTTGTAAAGGCATTTCTTGGGTTGGAAGGGTGCTTTTATCATTGTTCAGCAGTGAGAGTTCTTCATGGCATGCCTGTTTCTCAGAGAAAACCATCCTGGTAACAACTTTGCCATTTTCGTGTTGTTTGCTCGGTGTTGTCCGTACCAGCTGCCTTTAGCTGTTGCTAAAACAGATGCTGCTGGAGTGGCATTTAGGTGGATATTTTGGGGATTGTGGATATGCCAAGCTCATAGGCTTGGAATATATAAACTGACCCTTCTGACCGTATTCTTCACTTGCTGAAGTGAGAAACTTTGGCATGCCAGATCAGATCCCTGGGGTGAAACACACTAGGTTGGACTTTGTTGTTAAGGGCAGTGTTGAAACTATTATTGGATCTGAGGTCTGCCAGTTTCTAAATGTTTTTAAAAATAAGCTAACATTTATAAATACAGATTCTCATGAGAGACAAGAGTTTGCTGCCAAATGAAATTTTGCTTATTAAAATTAGAAGTCTTCTGTGAAAACAGAGTAACTGACGAGAACAAACCAGCTATATGACATTTGTTAAAAGAACTTGCTCTGTCTGTTTCACTGTTTATAAAATGTTTCTTTGTTATTTTGGCAAATTTCTACTAATAGCAACTGTTTGATGGTGGAGAAATAGCCATAGCCTTTTATCTTCTCAGCAATGAGCTAAGCATAACAGTCCAGCTATTCTTTAAGTCCATAAGGTCTTACAGTGTAACTGTAAATATAGCTGTAATTACTCTCTCTGTTCCAGTGTGATACTTGATAAACGATGTTTTTAGATTTTTGAAAGTGTCTCACATCATTGTCTTTCAAGGAGGTGGCAAATTGCTCAGTCTTTGCAGGTCATTTAAATTTAACATTTTAATTTAAGTTTAGACAAAGCCAGTTTTTAAGTTAAAATTGTTTTAGAAGTGCATATACAGTTGCATGGTTATCTTTGTACTACCCAGTACTGAAACTCCATGTATAAGTAGGCAATTACTCATGAATGCAAATACAGAAGAGTGCCTCTTGGACCCGGGTAGGCAGCTGGACTTTGGAAGACTTCAGTGTCATTACCTATTCCTTTTTCTGCTGGTCTCATGCAGGGTGGCCTGACTATGGCTACAAGCACATGGCTGAAGCCATGTGAGATATATTTGCTCTTCAGTCAGAACTGTACTGAGATTGGAAGAGATTTTTTTTTTTTTAATAAAGGCTACTTGTAAACAGTATAACTGAGTTGTCATGAAAATTCTCCATCTTTGCTTAACAATTCAGAGTTAATCTGACCAAGTCAAAACCCACTCACCTGTATTTCCTTCCATGTTAAATGGACCTGGCTAGTTCTTTGGCTAGTGATTTTTCATGCTAGCTTTGGGGCCAGAGCTGGCTCAAGTTGTTGTCTGGGATTGTATTGCAACATAACATTGTCTTAAAATGCAAAGGTGTAATGGGGTGGCATGAGGATGTTGTTGGGGATAACGTGGAGAGGGAGCTGTGCGTGAGGCGGCGGAGCACACGGGAGGGAAGTGCTCTGCACACGTGAAACACCAAGGACACTCTCATGTCTGTGCTGATTGCAAGAGTCCTAAGGAATAAAAGCAAACAAAACAGTCTCACTGAGAAATCTTCTGAACAAGTTTGTTTCTTTAAGAGCAGTAAGGGGAGCTCTCCCCCCCATATGCATTTGTTTTGGTTTGAGCACTTTTCTTTATGTTGGCAGGCATGCAATCTCCCTCTGTCCAGGTATGTAGTATCCGGTAACCATGGGCCAGTTGGGCTTCCCTCTTAGCAGTGATCAATGCATTTCCCAAACCTGTTGGCTTTTCCTAAGGAAAAAGCCAGGTTGGATTTTCTTCTCAGTCATAAAAATGGGATAATATATCTGAAGTAAGGACTCTCTGGTTGCACATGAACGATGTCATCTGCTTTACATTACACAAGTTAGTGATCTTTTTTCCATCCAGATCCCTGGGAGCCAGGTTGGTAAGTAAGTCCATTTTGGATGGTGAAGCACTTTAGGGAGTCTGTGAGCAGGTGACTGCTTGTGCTAGTTTAACCTCTTACTGGTGCTTGCTGTGTATGCTGGGCTTCCTTTTGCCCAGTGATGAGCCTTGGGGATTTCTAGGACATATTTCACACTTCTCGTGCTGCAGCAAATGAGGCCTCTTTCTCAGGATGCTGTGCAAGTATCATCTTGTTGTTTGGTGTAACGGGAAAGGGAAGGGCAAAAAGAGAGAGAGAGAACTTGAGTAGAACTGAAGATGGCAAGTATTATCCCATACCCTCAGTGCAGTCAGCACCACGATGGGAGGTGGTAGGGTCCTAGCTGGTTTCTGCTGAGGGACAAGGGAAGGAGAAGGAGAGGTGCAGGAAGAGCTGCTGTGGTCAGCACGCTTTTTTTCCAGAGCAATGGGAAGCCCTTCTCCCCTGCCAGGTATTGTTCTCCTTGATTCCCTGCCAGGGCACCAGCCCAGCAACGCAAGGGAAACAAACCATGGCTCAGACTTGCAGGCAGGTCAGCAAGTTTAGTGGAAGGCTTTGTTTGCATGGAGGGGCAGAGAGGGTGTGCAAGAGCAGTATCTGAGTAAATGTCTGTGATGGCTACTTGCCATAACTTCTGTGTTAGCGGAGAGTAAAGTTTTTGGTATGTTGGGCTGATGCTTCTTTTAATGTGCAGTTTTCTGTAAAGTCACAAGTACTGGTGCATTTCCTTTGTGTGTTAGATCCAAATCTTTAAAACTCCTGAATCCTCAAGACTTCTATTTACTTATTCTTTATTTTAAAACTTTTGATTAAGTAGGTGAATTTGAGAGTAGGGGAGAAGGCAATAGTTGCATCAAGAAGGGAAGAACTTCAGTAAATATTACAATGATGTGTAATAAAAGAGGAGGAGTTTCCTATCAATAGGAACTGAGGAGGGACAGAATTGTGAAGATCAGCATGGACTGGGAGCACACAGGTCAAAGGGGTTGATTATCAACACTCATGCTGCTTAAAGGCAAACCCTTTCTTCTCTGCTGTAAATTTCTTTAAAATGAAAATTCAAGTATGTTTCCTGTGCAAGTTTTCCCACTTCAGTTGCCTTTTAGTGAAAAGTATGATCTTGCTTTGTTTCAATTTGAGGGGGAAACAGCTTCTTCCTTTGGAAGCACATGCTGTTTGAATCGCCAGAGGAATTTCATTTATGGTGGGGAAACCACGAGAAACAAAGTATCTGGAGAGCTGTGGCTGGAGGGTGGCCGGGTGGTGGCTGCCGGGGTGGCTGTGGCAGCAGCAGTGCTCGCAGGGACTCTGCCTGCACCCTGGGGTGCACACAAAGCGCGGAGGAGCCCTCGTGGGGGTGTGCTGGCAAACAGGGAAGGAGTAGAACCCAGCAGCCAGATCATGGAGGTGAAACAGGGGGAATAGTGGGCAATTCTGGAAGTGTCTGAAGAGAGAGGTCGATGTGAAGCTGCTGGGGTGCACACCTGCCCCGTCACTGAGCTGAGGCCAGCCACGACTGGCTGTTCCTGCACTGCCTTTGGATGCTTCCTGCTGGAGCCTCGCTGAATCAACAGCTTTCTATGGGAAAGTATTTTGGATCCACTAGAGGAAAAACTGATGGTGCTTGATGTGCACTGTATGTTCTTTCATCCCATCCTCATGCTGAGAAGATGTAATGGTCTTTTATAAATGTTTTGGGATGCCTTTTGTAAGCTGGCGGAATTCGCTCTCGTTTAAGTTTCTAGTATGAAATTTTGAGCAGTGCTATGTTACGCACTGATTTTTATTTTATTTATTTTTGATTTTTGTTTGTTTGATTTAAAAATCATGGTGGGACTGTTAGCATCTGATCCTTGTGGGACTGTCAGCATCTGATGCTTTCAGCCTCTCTAGGTGTGCTGTATACTGTATGCAGTCCTTCTCATTCAAGAAATTTGAGTTTGAACATCAGTAACAGGAAAACTCTACAAAGAGTGCGAGTGGTATATCTAACCATCTCTTTAACATGCACTGCAAGCATCAACAACTGACCTCAGCGTTGTTCTGAGGAATTGAGCATCTGTACTGGGAGAAGGGGAATAAGGCTGTATACATGAGAGCACTTGGTGGTTTTATGTTCTGCAAATTAGTAACTCAATCCAAAATGTTTGTTTCAAGGCAGGGATGTATTAGTAGAAGTGTATTTTTATTTTTAGCTTGTCTCCATGACTAGACTGTGTAAACATAAGGTGCTGTGGAGTCACTTAGGCTTTGCTCCTTAGGGGTCACATGCACACCTTGTTTTTCCTGCACAAGGCAGGGCTGCAATCTGAACTAGAGTGTTTTTCTGAACTGGCTCATTACTAGACATCCTGTGCTTTGGCATGGCCCTTCAAAGGTTGAACTTGAGTGTTTTTTATAATGTAGGGGTGATGCCAATTATGTCTATTGGCAAGTGCCTCTGAATTGATGTGTAAGTCACTTGATACTGAGATGAACCACACTTGGCTCCGATTTCCTGCTTATGTGTATGAAATGTGTAGGACTGTTTTCTCCTAAAGTGTTGGGATAAAATCCATTGTTATGAAGACCTCATCTTTTTTATTTTTAGAAGTGGTACCCTATTTGTGGCAGAAGGTGGGTTAACATACAGTCTGGTTATCTTGATTACTGCTTGTCATTTTGCACCAGTAAATGAGTAGCATGCTTCAAAGGAGGTTTTGTTTTGGTAGACTTTCTAATATTGCAGTTTCTAAATTCAGCATTTTATTAGGCCTGATGCATTCATTTCTGGGGCTTTTGTCCACAAACAGGCACAGAGCTCAGCTCTGGGTACCTTCAGCTGGTTTAGGACTGTCAGCTGAAAAGCTGTCCAGCTCAACATGCTGTCCTACTTTTACTGTGTTTGAAGAATACCTGGTGTGGAAAGGATCTTTGCAGTGCAGTAGCCCAGCGTGGGGAGGCTGCTCAGGATCAGTATGGTGGGTCGGAATGCCTGTCATCTAGAGACAGCTGCTCATCACTGAAATGTTGCTAGCTGGCCTGTACAAACAGCTGGTGGCTTCTGAACGCTGTCTCTGCTGGCCCCGGTGGGAATTGACTCGGCTGTTGTTGCTCCTGCCTCTTGTTACAAAACTTTTAAACATGCTGTGTTTATTGGAATGAGGAATACTCCTCGTATCCCTCCCATTCCTCCTGTAGATACTGAATAACTGCTTCATAGAAAATAGTCTGAATACTTTTCTCAAATGCCAGGTAGTTGCTTGATTAAGAAAACCTGAAATTGCTTTTTCAGACAACTGTGTAAACTACAGTGTTTTTGTAGAAGTGAATGTTCCATGAAGGAAAAATACTTGGAAAGTAAATAGATGAAATATACAGGAACCTCTAATGTCAGTGACTAATGAAATGGTTTCTGTAAGGCACTATCTGTATCTGACATCTTTAAATGGGCCAACTACTAAAAGGTATCTGACCTTCCTCGGATAAAATGTCTACTTAAAAATATTGTATAAACTATGTTTTCTTGCAACCACAGCTAAATGATACTGGTATATGAAATGTGAGTGGGGAAAAGTCATTCTGTGAAGTGGAATGTTTTCCATGCTCTTGAGTGGGTTAGTGAGTGGTACTGGATTTTGAATGTGGTTGTGTAGTCTAGTTTGATCTGGACTATTCATAGTTTCATGGTATCTAATTACAGAACAAGGGTTTTAGTCTTGTTTTGTGATGTGGTTAAGCTGAGGGTAAGATAGGGGTTTTTTGGCACCGATGATGTTAATACGGTGACTGTCATCTGCCTTTAATACTTGTAAATACGTCAGAACTGGATGGAATTGTTTAATGTAGCCAGTACGTTGTTTAGACTACACCTAGAATAGTACACGCTGTTTTGAGACCGCTCTCTTGAAACAAACTCATAAATTAGTCCTCCGAAGTGCCCATTAAAAATACTGAAGTAAGAACGACAGCAGGGCAAGGGGGAGCCGGTGCCGGGCTCCTTCTCCCGCTGCGTGCTCCAGGAGGCTCAGAGGGATGCGGCAGCCGAGCCGCTCCCGAGTGGGCTGAGCAGCGGAAAAAGTGCAGGGGGAAATTCGCTGGTGCTGGCTGGCAGGAGGCCGGGCTGGCTGCTTTTTCCACTCCAGATGCAAATATTCATCGCCTCACGCACTGCAGCTCGGGCTGGCTCCTGCGAGCCGTGCCGTGCCGTGCCGGGAGCGTTCCACGCGTGGTGCCAGCGCACGGAGCGGCGGCGTTGCCCTGCGGGGAGCGCGGTGCCAGCGTGCCCGGGGCAGGGGGAGCGGCTCCGNACCAGGTGTGTAGGGCAGCGAGCCCCGGGCTGCGGGGGGAGCGCCGGGGGGAGCGCCGGGGCCGGGGCCGCTCGGCAGCGAGTCCGGGCTGAGCCGCTCAGAGAGAGCGATCGGCCGCTCTTGTGGTGGTGGTTGTGTGTGAAAGGTGGTTTGATGCCCACCTATAGCAAAGTGTACCGATGTTTGCCTCTCCGGTCGAGTCTGTAAACAGTTCCTTTAGAAACGCAAAGCAGACATTGTTCCTTTCCTTCCGTATACTGAGCCTATGAAAGGCTGAATTTCTGGGGGTTGGTTGTTTTGTTTTGTTTTTTTCCTTTTTTCTTTTTTAACCTTTCCTTAAAAGAAAGTAATGGACAGCCTAAAAATTAACTCGGTTAATTCATTAGGTTGATAGGGCAAGAGTATTAAATGTCCTGGAACAAGAGGGGAGGATTTTTAAGCCTTAAAAGTGAGACGGGTAGTTAAGTGTCAGATGTGCTAACAGTTGTAGTTCGTGTAGCCATATGTAACTNCGTTCCACGCGTGGTGCCAGCGCACGGAGCGGCGGCGTTGCCCTGCGGGGAGCGCGGTGCCAGCGTGCCCGGGGCAGGGGGAGCGGCTCCGGCCGTCCCTTGGCATCCCCTCGTGCCGGTGCCGGTGCCGGTGCCGGTGCCGGTGCCGGTGCCGGTGCCGGTGCCGGTGCCGCGCTCCGCCCGCGCCCCCGCCCCGCTCANACCTATAGCAAAGTGTACCGATGTTTGCCTCTCCGGTCGAGTCTGTAAACAGTTCCTTTAGAAACGCAAAGCAGACATTGTTCCTTTCCTTCCGTATACTGAGCCTATGAAAGGCTGAATTTCTGGGGGTTAGTTGTTTTGTTTTGTTTTTTTCCTTTTTTCTTTTTTAACCTTTCCTTAAAAGAAAGTAATGGACAGCCTAAAAATTAACTCGGTTAATTCATTAGGTTGATAGGGCAAGAGTATTAAATGTCCTGGAACAAGAGGGGAGGATTTTTAAGCCTTAAAAGTGAGACGGGTAGTTAAGTGTCAGATGTGCTAACAGTTGTAGTTCGTGTAGCCATATGTAACTGTTTGACTCTTCATTGTTGTGAGAAAAAAACCAACCTCTTCCCCCTCCCAAAAACACCCTGAAGCTTAACTGAGTTTCTTCTGTGCCTTGTTATGTAGGTCAAGTTTCTCTCTCCTCTTTTTTTTTTTTCCTCCAGCAGGAGGAAACTATTACAGTATTTTGATTTCTGCTAGAAACAATGCATGAAACATTATCAACCCTTTGCCACTACTTGTTTGTCTTGGGGCAAATGAAGCTGATGCAAATATATCAGCTTTGGGGGCAATAAAAATATCTATTTTTAATTAGCGTCTTACTGGTTGCTCAACTATATGGTATAAAAAGCTAATTAAATAGCAGACTGAACTCAATGCAGAACTGAGGATTAGCCATTACTTTTTGTGCAAACTTGTTATCTAAAAATGTGACTGTTGCTCCCACCAAGTACTTGCATATCTATGTGTATATATATATATATTCATCTTGTGCCTAGAGCTTGTTGATATTCCTCTGAAAAGTACAAGAGCTCTAGTTTAGGTGAGCTTGCTGACAATGGATACCCACTTCCTGACATGGGAGGAGGAATGATTCCACTGGTGTACTCTTGTGATTGGTGTGGGAATATTGGCTTTGAATCCCTGAAGCACTGCTTTGTACAGTAGTAAGGAATTTTTGAGAGGACAAAGTGAAATTTCATAATTGCATATATTAAATTTTAAATATGTGTCTGCCATTTTGCCACGTGGAAAATGACCATATATTAGGGAAGAGGGAGGCAAACTAGATTCTTGGTTGAAATTCTGTTAAGCCTTTCAGTTTTGACCCCATGCAATGTTTTATTCTTTGGAGTACCAGAAGACTTACAGCTTAATAACGTGACTTACAGTGCGGAAACTTGTAAATAGCTGAATTGTGATGTGTGACACAGTTCAATTCTAAAACTATCAAAAATGTTCTTTTGTTTTATGCATTCAAAATTCCATAGTAGGCTCTGGTGTCCATTTTAAAGTGTGCAGTCTTTTGCACAGCTTGAGAGTTGTAATGTCCTCATTTATCCTCCCAAATAAAATTTAAAAACAATTTTATGGGCCTGGCCACTCTCCCAGAAATTTTTCAAATGGGAAGCATATATTGTCTCTTTTGTAACTTTTTTACTTTTGCAGGTTACTGTTTAACCACTTAAGGGCAGGCGTTGTAGGTGAAGGTTAATAGCATTGGAAAAGTGACCTGAGGAGCTTCATGCTGCTCCACCACCATCAATTTCATCTCTCAGAGCTCCTTGCATTTCTCAGGAAGAAGCAGTCTCTGCCTTTGGTCTGCTAGCCTTGTGCCTCTCCCTCCACCCCACCCTCTCAATAATTTGGACTGCAAATACTGAAACAAACCTAATGAAGCTGGAGGTAGCCTTACTAGCTAGCAGGAGGATTTTGGGTGGTCAAACATGTTCTGACAAAGTTCCACAAGATAAATTACCCACCACTTAGATGACAATGAATGGTTTGTAACATCAAAGTTTTGGGAGATCAAGTAGCACAAAGAGAAGACGAATACAAAAAGAAACTGCAGTAGAAGAGGTCAGATGTTATGAAAATAGTTTGCTCTGGGCCTTTTGTTTTGTCTTTTTCTGTATTTCAGATAAAATAATGGAATTCTTAATCTACATTCCTCACCTGAGGACACTTCCTAACAAGTCCTGTGCTTTCTTTCCTGTGTGCTTTTTTAATTACCTTCATAGCTAGTTCTGTTCTAGCAGCAGTGCTGCACAAGTTTTCAGTTTGTAGGTATGATTTCTAACTGACATGATGTTGTAATAAAGTTACAGGAATATCAGCTCCTACTTAACCTGCATACTATAATGTTTAATGTCTTGTCCATTAAAATAAAATTATTGGATTCTTGAGTGTTTCTATCTCTTCTCCTTGTGAATGCTCTTTAAAAGCTTTATTATTATCAGTGCATTTGCACTCTTGGGTTTGCTTCTCATTTTCTTGTTTTCAGTTATTTTGGGTGGAAAAAAATTGCAGCTCAGTGTCATTAGTAGGTGCCTTGCATGTGGGCAGAAAATGTGCTTACCAGTTCTCCCCATGGCTGCATTTATCTGGAGCTTAGTTATGCCATCAGTGTTCACACACTTGTTGGAACTGAACCAAGCCTCTCGAGTTGATGTGGTCTGATAGTCAGAGAGCTGCCCTGGATGTGTTTCTCTGAGCCTTCACCTCTGAAGTCAGATATTCATAATGGAGAATTTTCCTGAACATGCTGAAAAAAAGGAAAACCTTTTCAGGCACTTCCAGACTGTTCAGTTGCACCATTGTCACTGGAACCAGGAGTAGTGACCCTGGGTTCTTGTTCTCTAAGCCGCAGCATTGTGTCAGATCCATGCTGTGCAGGTGTGGCTGTACCCACCAACTCTCATCTTTGTAGTCTGAGAAGGCACCTGAGCCATGTCCTGCTGCACTGAGATTGCTGCTGCTCTGCTTGTCATCATCAAAGAAAGACCAGCCTGGAAAATACTGTCTTGTTCTTGGGATGTGGGAATTAGTCTTCTGATGCCCTGCAACTCTTTTCATATTCCACCTAAGTATTTTTCAATATTTTCTTCCTCTTAATAATTTTGGAGGATCTGAGTTTTGCTGGCTGTACCTGTGAACAAAGTGCTCTTAGCATATGTTTGGGTGGTAAATGAGTGAAACAAGGACTTCCTGCTTTGTGCTGAAGGCCTCTTCCTTGCCCCTAACAGTTCTTTTTTTTTTTTTTTTTTGTGAAGTAGTTTTAGGAACAGTAAAAGAAACAGACACATTGTTCCCTTTTGTCACTGTACAGCCTCCCACTTTGTTCTGAGGGTATGATGAGTGAGGAGCAACAAGACTGGCCTGCTTTCCTAGGATGAGATTCAGAAAGAGTCAGTATTTTTCTTTAGGTCATGCAGATTTAAATGAAGGCAGCGGGGTCAAGATAAGGTAAAATGCTTTTAACTCCACAGTTCTAAGCTTGGAAGTGTGTAACTAAGTTTTTATTTTCTTCATGCATGCAGTAAGTAGAGAAATACATTTCATATTCTCTCAGAGGATAAAAGGCAGTGTTTACTTATTAGCAACACAGTTGAATCAATGTTATTAATCCTCTGAAATAAAATTACAAAACTTTTCTTTAGCAATATCAAGAAGGTGGGATAAAGAAGATCAAAGGATGCTGTGGAACTTGGGGAAGATAATGTATAGTGGAGTATACTTAAATGGGAGGGACATAGCCTGTCTTGGACTTCAGCCACATCATCTGCTGTCTGATGAAATTCTTTTCAAATTGATGTCTAACAATAAAGCTGCTGCTTCTAGAGGTTGGTGTCTGCACAAGTGTTTGCTTTTTCCTTGGTGAGAAAGGAGAATATTGGCCAAGTTGAAGTAATAGGTGGTCATCCTACCTGAAAGATAACTGAGCCCTCAGATGAATTTCCATATTAATTAGGAGATTTTCGAAAGGGCTGAAGGTGGGGAGACTTAAATAGCAAGCACCAGTGCTAACAAGCAAGACTGTTGTTAAATAGTTAATAACAGATGGCTGAACTTCTGATGCAAATGATGAGACAGAACAAGAGAAGTTCTCTGCATCCTGACCCAGCGACTCCTCACTACTGCCATGGCAACCAACACTTTTTACTCTCCAGTTTTAGCAAAGTTTATGAAACTGAAGATAACTTGTTGGTTTTATGACTTTAAAATAAATTTTAAAAGGCAAAGCAAACCAGCTGGAGAAGGAGAAAAAGTAAACTAAGAGAAAGTGGATATGAATTCCTAGAGGCCTTGCATATTCTAGTTCCTATACCATCTTTCTAAAAGATGTCTGAAGTCCTGTGTACTTTAAAATGCCTGCCAGTTAAAACATTAGTTTAAATGCAGAAGTTTATGATGTGAGCAGATCTCTCCGAATCCTTTTCATTTAACTTGACATGAAAATTGCCTCATGCACCTTGCATAGCATTGCAAGGGGGCAAGGCAGGAGGTGGGAAGCTCTGTGCATTTGTCCTGGGCATGGTGCAGGTGAGGAGGAGCCTGTGGTCTCTGGGTGGATGTGACTCCTCATCTGACTCCCACGTGCAGCTGGGGTGCTGGCCTTGGGCTGAGTGAGCAGGATGCTGGAAGCACCCCAAGTGCTCTCTTATTTTTATAGCAAAGTTACTCTGTGGGCCTGTACCTACTGTAGTTAAATTCAAACTAGAAGTGTCAATAAGTCTTCCTAGGCTAAGGCATCCGAAGGATTGTTGTTGTAGACTATAAAACTTCATGGCACGGAAAGTACTGGAGGGTGGGGTTTGATTTGGGAAGTCATGAACAAGACCTGTGTATATAACTGAATCCAGGTCACTTCTCACAAAGCATAAACAACCTGTTGAAAGATGCTTCATCAGAGCTGTTAAGAACTTGCAGTTTCCTCAGCTTTTGCTGTGTTTGTGAGGTTCATCTGTGCTTGTGGGTCTTGCACTGCAGCAGTAGCCTCTTTAGAGAGTGAAGGGAGTACTTCACGTGGTTGTGTACCAAGGCTCTGTGTTCCCAAGCTGTGTTTCCTGACAGTTTTGTATTGCTGTGTTAGATGGGTCAAGGACTTCTTCATCCTCCAGGTGTGTAACTCAGTCATAGGAGGACTTAAAGAGAAGGGAAGCAAGTTCATGGGGTTATTGCCTGAAGATTATTATTTGTTATCTGTGAGACGAATTAAGAGTCACACTTGGGTATCGAGTTGTGCTGGGTATTGTACAAGCATGGAGCAAAAGAGTCCTCACCTCAGACCTTATGCAAGTATCAAACGCTAAATCAATGGCTTCCAACAGAGGGCTGTGAGGAAACAAAGAGTAATACTGATGGAGACAGATAAACTGTGCTCCCACGGGCTAACAAGCCTTTATCACCGAAATGGAGAAGCTGCAAAGCAGAGTCATTTTAATCAAGAGTGTAGGACAACACAGGGCAGGGGAGAGGGACCAGTGATTGAAGTAATCAGAGGCCAGTTTACTGCATGCAGTAGGGAAAGAGTGACAACAGGAACAGGGGTAAGCTATGGAGGATCTTGAAAGAAAGAAAAAAAAAAAAGTAATTTTCTTGTTACGAAGATGTTTTAGGAGACAAACAAACCCCAGGAAAACATGGTTTCCTGTTAGGCACCGACCAGACGTCCCTCACGAGGCTGGATGGTGGTGAGGCACAAGCTTGTCTGTGCCTTTTCCACACCAATTCCGTGAGGAATCCTGCTGGCTGTGCCCTGGGCAGGCAGATAAGGCGCTGCCATCTGCCAGCTGAGTGGCATTCCCGTGGGCTGTGCCCAGCCCAGAGGTCCCCACTGGCAGGGCATCCTTCCAGCTTCACCGCAGCTCGCGCTGGGAAGGATTTATCTCTGAGGAAAATCTCTGGATTTCAGACAAGCATTTTTCCATGCTCGAGAGGAAAACCAACCCATGCTAAAAGCAATTCTCTAAATGCTGTTTCCTAGGGGTTCAGCCCAGCAAGAAGGGTGTAGTAAACCCAGTTTGCATGTTTTTCTAGGGATAATGAGGGCAGGTTGCTTGTTGTCTGGATTCCCATGCCAGATTCTGATCCTTTCAAGATCAGCCACTAATTCAGATGGTAAGAATAAAATGTTCTGTGCTAAAAATCTCTCAGATGTGTTTTTTATTAGTTCTTGAAGATAAGTGATTGCAAAAAAACAGCTGTTTACAGTAATAGCCAATGTAATCAGATATTTCTAAATGGAAACTTAAAGTCTTTTCGACTGTACTCTTCTGTGCTTGCTATTTTGTTATCTCTTAGAAAAAGTCCTCTTCCTCCAACAAAATTATGCATTGTTGTCCCCTGATAATAACAAAATTTATTTTCTTTATTGATTGCTAGTAAAAAATCGCTGTATAATGTTTTTGCTAATGGGAGGGTTGACAAAATAAGTTATGGGTATCAGGCACTTGGACTCTGGAATGTTTGTGAAGGGCTTTTGTTTTTTTTACCTGATGCTTAACTAGAGCATTCACAATAATTTATTAGATCTATTAAACCTGACAAGTAGGAAAATCCTTAATGTTGCCTGAAGTCTGTTAGAAGCTGAAGTGTAGCTTTTGGCATATCTGAGTAGAATTCATCTTGGAGCAATTTTCCCTGAAAGAGAGTAATTTTGATATTTTCTGATTGAAGTTGCATTGGATATTTACTTTGGGCATTAATACTTTTTCAAAGTATTTCAAAAACTATTTCAAAGCTGATCCAAAACGCAGCTTTTTGGGTTTTTTTCCCCTGCTGTTTACTTTTAATTAAATATATATTTGCAAATTATTAAGGAGGAACTAAAGTCAGGTTTTACTTGTCCATCTTTGCTTATGTCGATTGGTCTTGCCCGGATAAAAAGAGGCTGTGGAGGGCCTTGAGCTCTGACTGGATAAAAACAGTTATTCTTCACGTGCTGCTCGTGTTCACTATTTTTAGTGCAGTGGTTTGTTTTCCCTAATAATTTATTGCAGTGTCCCCTGCCTCGCGGGTCACCTGATTTCAGAGCAGGCGAGCAGGGTCCGGAGCGATGCTTTATCTGGAGGAGCAGGATGCTGTGCTGCCGGTGAGATTGGGCTGGAGGCGCAGGGCCAGCCCTGTCCCTCGCTTCTCTGGAAAGGCTGTTCCAGGAACAGGCAGCAAGGGGTGTTACAAAACACACGTGCAGCCCACAGACCCGGGGGTGACGCCAGGTCAGGGCGGCTTTGGCCGCTGTGCTGCCCCGTGCCCCGTGCCCTGTGCCGGCAGCAGCGGTGCCCCGGCATCGCCTCCCTCCTGCCCTGCCGGGGAGAAGCGCTCTGAGCTCCTCCCGATGGGTGCCCTGTGCCGGCAGCAGCGGTGCCCCGGCATCGCCTCCCTCCTGCCCTGCCGGGGAGAAGCGCTCTGAGCTCCTCCCGATGGGTGCCCCGCGCTTTTTCTGCTCCAGCAGCATTAACTCCGGCGCTTCGTGCGGGCAGCTCGGCTTGTCACCAGCTTGCTGTGCTCTGCCAGGGGCCCAGAACTGCCACGGCTCCCCCGGGCAGCTGCAGCTCCAGGCACGGCTCGGCTCCCTGGCTTCCTCCCACATTTGGGTGCACATTTGGGTGAGTCACTGCCCAGCACAGCACAGCCTGTTCTGCCCCACGGGAGAAGTTCCCAAACACCACACAGCACCACAAACCAGGCACCATTACCTTGTTACAGACACACAGCTGTGATGGGGCAGCTATAGTTTGAGTACCATGAGTTCCTCATGCCAGGAGGAAAGGAGGAATAAAACACAGTTCATTTTTTAAAATACCTGAGAAAAAAAACAATGGCAGCATTTTGCCTTTCACATTTCACTGCATGCACTCTACTCACTCATGTCCTTTCACACCAATGCAGAGAGGTGACCAACACCTACCAAGGCATCAGTGGTCCTAAATTTTCCTAGGCTGTTCACAGGCATGAGCATGTGTGTGCCTACAGACAGAGCTACTTCTCTCGAGAAACTCCCCTGTTATATTATTAAAATCTTAAAGTCAATCTGATATGTAACAAGATAAATGTCACCCAGCTAGATCTTGTCAATTCTTCAAATTGGGTAAAAGCAAAGAGAAAGAAAAACTGTGTGCATCAAGCTATTCAGTACTTGTAGAGATGAAATATGTCTAGACATGTAAAATGACTATTTTGATGATTTGGATTCAACTAAAAGCTCATCACTGCCCAAGCAGTTGCAGATTTTTAATTCCTAACCCATGAGGTCTATTCAGCCCTGTGGAAAACTGCACAGACTGTCATCTTCTCTAGAATTTAAAAAGAAAGCCAATTAACCTTCGTTAATCTGGATCAGGGCCATTGGCTGACCTAGGTAACAGTGCTGGCATTCATTCACAACTTTATGGTTCTTACAGGTTCCTGTAAAACAACAGGATATTTAAAACTGAGTGTTATCTATCCTTGAGGGAGAGGGTCTGCTTTTTGGCTGGGTGCAGGGTTTATTGCTGCACTGGTGAGCTGCTGACAGCACCTATTTTACACTCTTACCAAATCGGTAATGTAAGTAACAAAACCAAAGCTTTCTTAAAATGTGCTACATGTAGATGATCAAAATCCTTGCCCCTGAAGAAATGACATTCTAACCATGCATGGGGGAGGTCTTAGCTGATCATCTGGTTTTACTTTTTTTTTTAATAGTCTTTTAACAGAGTAGACTACTTTCACCAAAAATTGGACTCTACATGTTTTTGAAAAAAACCCACCAACTTCTGCCCACCCCTGTCCCACAGTCTTCTCTGGTTTATTCTTGTTTGGGGTTTTTGTAACCACAGTAAAACTGAGAAATTGCAATATCTATTAAAAACAGGTACTGATAAGTATCTTTTGAGGAGATTCCCAGCATCCAAGAGCTTTGTCAGTAGCATGGTTTTCAAAAGCCATCGGCCAGGCCCGCTGGCAGCCGACTGCAGCGTGACAATGACAGTGTTTGAGTGTTGGTTGTTGGAAGTTCCCTGAGTGTTTTGGTGCTTACAAAACCTCATTTTCCTTGACAACAATATGAGTTGAGGGCAGGATGCCCAGTGGAAGGTTTCCATAATGTGTGATCCTGTAAGTGGACGGGGCACTTTGAGCAGGGGCTTTCCCTGACGCCAGCAGCTGTGGCACGCCTGCTGATTCCACCCAAAAGTGAGTCAGTGCTCTCACACAGCACTTTGCAAATTCTCCCTGGTTTGCTTTCCAACAAGTCCAACTACGGTGTGAAGCAAAGGGCATGTGATGTAACAGTTCTTTTGCTTGCAGTGGTCTTAGGGAAGAAGAGCACCACTTGTGCCTGGTGGTTGTGAGCCAGAGTGGAACCTGTGCACACACAGAGCAGAGCTGGCCTTTCCCAGCCAGACTTTTGTGTTCCCATTGCAGTTTTGTCAGGCACTAAACAACTCTTCCGAATCATTTGCTCAAAATCTTTTTGAAAGCTGAAGGCTACTTTATATTTCTCCTCAGAAAAGAAGTGTTATTTTATCTGTATTAATAGAAAAATAAGTGAGAACACTTGAAAGTATATCACCAAAGTTTCTAAGCACTGTAAGTAGTTAAAGTGATGAGATAAAGCATGAAGCACCCCAAACAGAAAACTTTTGGTGTTAATGGGGAAATTTTAGAAACCAGTACTTTTTTGGCAAGGATAACACTTCATCTCTTTTAGTGCTGAGCCCAGAGATGCTTGTGTCTGTTGTGAAGAGACATTACAGAGGAATAAACAGAGTGGCACTTCAGCAAAAATCTGGTCAGAAAAAGGTGCAGACATGTAGTGTTTAAGTAGAGGGCTAGGCTCTCTGGCAGCTCTCACAGGCACTGAAATACCTACTGCAGGAGTTTTTAAAAGGTCTGTGTTGTTTTCCAGTAACATCTGAAAGTGATTTATTATCACAAATTACTGCTTTCCATCTCTAAACCAATCTCTGCCTGCAAGTAGTCGAATCTTTGTCAGGCTGGATTGTTAAACAAATTAAAACTGAAACTCATGTATGTCATCCTGCATTGTATTGTGTTTAGGGCCTGAAATAAAATTTCTGGCACACACTTTCATTTATGTTCTATAAAAATGCTGTCACAGCTGGAATTTAATGCAGAGCTGCCATCAACCTGTTTAATGGGAGGGATGTCTTGGCTTCCCAATGCCCAACTGCAGCTGTCACACAGATGATGTGCCTTCAGGAGGAGATGAGGATCAGCTAAAGAGATGTGCTTTGTTAACACACACTGGGTTTCATGTGAAAGGAAGGCAGCAGCTGTGGAGGCACTGCAGTGTGGTGTTTGCAGCTCACATGAAGCTCAGTAAGTTGGTGAAAGCCTTTGGTCTGTAGCTGCTAAGCGCCTTCTTGAGTTAATGAGTAACCATCATGAAGATGGTCATCATTCTCATCTCTAAAGTTCCCTTGGCTGGGAAAGCCTTGATGAGAGTCGTCAGTATCAGTGAGGGAAGCATGGGGGAAAAAATACATATATATAAAAATTTTGTATTGGAAAATCTGTGTTTCAGTGTAAAAATGCTCAGTTATTTGCCAAGAAAACACCTTAGGAAGACATTCTCACAACCTCTGTAAGCTTAAGGGTGCTCTGCTTTCTGTTCTAGGGTGACACTTGGCTCCTTTAGCTTATCAAACCAAGCATTTGGATGGCTTTTGCATTGTGCTGCCAGTGCCTCTGAATTTAGCTTAGGTCTGGTCTCCACATTTCCCTTGCTACCCCCTGGGAACTAGGATGGGATTTAAAACAGCAGCATCTCAGTCATTTGTTTTCAATATAATTCTGCAAAGTTTCTATCAGCTATTTACAAGGGTAGGAAATCACTGTATTGGTGGATAGAAACCTCCAGTTCCAGTTCCAGCCAAGTGTCTGTTCTCTACCAAGCACCACACTCTAATTCTAAAAGAGCTGTTTTCTCCTAATTATTTTCTTTTTGAAATGAACAGAAATACCTGACAGAAATCCTTTCACTTTGTTAGGATTAAGTTTTTGGATTCTTTCAGGTAGGTGTATCGTGTCATGCAGTTTGTTCTAACACAATCTGGCTTAGGCAGAGCATCAGCTACACAAGGGGGAAAGGTAAAAAGCTAGAGGTGAATTAATGGAAATTACTTAGTCTGCTCCTAATAGGCACTTTTGTTTCATTTGAGTATAGCTTCAGTGTTTCTGTGTAGTCACATTTAATGTAATCACAGTGTAGGAAACTAATAAAAAGGAAAACAGAAATTGATGTGCTCTTAAGGGCATTAGCTGAGCTAAGTCCTCTTTGCTTTCAGGACCTGTCCAGTTGCAGCCTGTTGGTATAAGAAGCACCTTTAGTTTAGGGGTCAGCAAAAAGAAAAATGTTCTCTTCCCACAGTGGCTTCTATTTAAGCTGCTAACCATTGCAGCAGGGATAATCTTACAGCCTTACACTGACATTTCAGCACTTATGTACCCGTTAGGATAGAGTGGGACAACTGTTCTACAATAATCATGTTCTCTTTGCAACTTGTGGTGAATTGATGTTTGAAATAAGCCTCAAAGTTCATGTTTTCAGGTACTGCTTTCCTTCTGCTAAATACAGATGTTGAAATTGTAATGATTGACCTACTTTACAATTTGTCATTTCACTGTGAGCAAGAAACAATTCAGCTTATACCAGTTATTCCTTTTCTTTGTCCACTTAAGGGAAAACAAAACCAGTTTCCCTGATCCAAATGCAAATATTGGATCTAGAATCTGGTTTAATGCCAAAAAATCAAAAGAAGCACATTAAATTGTTGTTGCTTAGATAAAAATAGAAGCTACAGTTGGACGAAGAGAAGTGACTCAGTAAGCAGTATGGTGATGGCAAAATAGGATGTCAGCCAAAACGCAGGAAGCAAGATGGGAACACCCAGATCAGTTTAACAGTCTGCA
This sequence comes from Rhipidura dahli, assembly GCA_013399225.1. Taxonomy (NCBI): domain Eukaryota; kingdom Metazoa; phylum Chordata; class Aves; order Passeriformes; family Rhipiduridae; genus Rhipidura; species Rhipidura dahli. The sequence goes on from VXAC01006749.1 coordinate 772,828, forward strand.
TTTTACACTCCCAGAGAGCAGTAGTTTCTGAGATGACTGCAGGAAACTTAAGCTTTAAATGGATTTTATGCATGTACTTATTCAGCTGTTTGAACCTGAATAAGTTTTAGTAAAATGTGAATTGTACTTTTTTTTCCCCCTGGCCCAGATTTAAAACCAGTGTCTCTATTTACAGTAAAGCTGCCTCGAGATTAGCTCTGGGTGCTGTGAGAGGCATCCAGCAGGAATGTGCAGGAGATGAGCAGTGACACACACACACCCAGGGAACTGCTGCAGCACTGCACTCTGCAGTGGAGCTCCTGGCACTGATGATTTTTATTGCTCTGCAGCTCTGGAATAACTTCATCAACTCCACGGAGCTCTGTCTTGAGTTTTTAAAGTCCCCCTTTACTTACAAGATAGTGTGCTTTGTTTGTTTTTCTGGTCATTAACTGGCATAACAACGCAGAAGCAGGTGAATTTCTTCCTGTTTTATGTGAAACTAAGTAGGACCAGAGTGTTTTTTATAGCTTATACTGTTATTTTATTTGACAAGCAGGTATGCATCAGTTCTAATTTAAATTCCTATGCTGCCATTTTCTGCCTACAGCTGAACTGCTTTGATACCCAGGCAGTGGTTCAGTTTGGTACCTGGAAAAAGTAAGCAGACAGTAACAATAAGATGAATTACTGCTGCTCTTCTCATGTTTTCAACAATGACTGTCCCTGAGCTCAAAGATCTTGAGCCATAAGGATGTAAGACAGTTGTCAATGTGTCAATCTGTATAGGATTATTCCTAAATCAAGGTGAGTAACCAATTCATTGCATTTGTTTGAGTTTAAGTAACTAATAGCTTGTTTCTTGAAACAAGTAGTCCATCTGATGACTTTGCCTCTTGATAGCTTAAATTATACCTAAACTCTTAATATGGGCAAAGCTTTTGAAGCGTGTGACTTCAGATATAATTACGGGTTTGTAACGTGCAGACACAACATGACTGCTCATTTAGAGAATCTTGAATTTGGGGGATTCAAGGGCAACTTTCTTTTGAAGTGAAGCACAACGTGGAATTAGTTAACCAAAGCATCCGTAGGTGTTTCTAATTCCAGAAGAGAAGCTGTTAGTCAAACGTTAACATTGTGTTTCATTTCCTTTACAGTAGTTTCTTGAATCCCTGCCTTACTCTTAAAATGTGGAAGTGCCTTTAACCTTATTCAGAGTTGATTGTTTTGGGAGAAGTGCTTTTGCTGTAATTTTTTCAGTGCAGAGCAATGCCCTTGCTGGGAGGTGATGGGTTCTGAGTGCTGACAGTGCAGCCACCTTCTCTCCAGTGCCTCTCCTGCCACAGGACCCTTGGACCAAAGTGTCTCCTTAGGGACTGTACTGAAAGTACAAAAAATAAGATCCAAGTACTTAAGCCATGCTTTCAGTCTTTGAAAAAGGAAGGAGAGAGCAGATGTGGGCAGCCATGCTCCGGTGCCCTCTGGACAGCCTGGGCAGGGCGGGAGCAGGGCTTGCATCAGCTGGGAATCCCAGCAGCCTACACCATGCATTCCATATTTTGTTCAGTGTTTTGCTTACTGGGTTTCACCTTTCTAAGAAGTGAAATAGGAATGTGATTACTTTAAATCAGTGGCCTTCAAAATCCATTATGGGTGCCTAAAGATTTTCCAGGAACAGTCTGGACTGTTACAGAGCATATTCAAAGGCAATTATTGTTTCATGGATGCTCAAAGGAAGTAGCTCTCAATCAGTGAAGGTCAGGATTAAAGGATACTTCCAATTGAACTAAATTGTCTTTCTTTGAAGAAAGTCTTTTTGCAAAAATGAGCTCTCTTTTCGAGAAGAGGACAAGCTTGGTAGACAGCTGTGGTGAGCAGGGCAGTGTTCTGGACAATAAAATAAGCATGGACTAAGAGAGATTGTGGTTGTATCACAGCTTGGTCATGATGGGAGGGTAGCACAGGGCAGGAGAGGCTCTGCTGGGGCCATTTATTGCCTTGCTGTGCCCAGGCAGGACAAGGCAGCAGCTCCCAGATGTGTCTTCTGGTGGCACCTGGAACACAGCGGGTTACACGATACCCAGTGTTTCCTGGCCTGAGCCTAGAAAACAGATTAAATGCTCTTCTAAAACATGGATTTCAGGAAAACACTTTCTGTAATTGCTACAGAAAATGCTGTGAGAGGAAAAGGAAGGGAGTTGGTCTGCACCAGCGTGACCTAGTTTGGAAAGGAGTCAGCTGGGCATAACTCGATTAACTGAAGTTTTGGGAGAGTCCTTGAGTTACAGTTAAGTGGATTTGTGAATCCCTGCTACCACGTAACTAATCTTAATTGATGCTTCAGGATGTGAGCCAATTTCATTTTTTGGAGAGGATTGTGAGTTCTTACTCTGTATTCTAGTGCTTGTGCACCCATGTGTAGTGGAGGTAGGAGGACAAGGATTTGAAGACTCCTTGACATTTCTGGTTAAATGGGCTTTTCTGTTTGTCCAGAAGTATAGACAATCAGTCTTTGCTGAGGTTGGTATGTGCAGGAGGCAAAGGAAAACAAAATTATGTGCCTGCAGGTGTCAGTTCTGCAGTGCTGTCTGCTTTGCTCTCTGCACAGTAGCTTCAGTCTAAATTTAAATTTCTCTTTTTACCTCCTAGAGTAGTCTGGAACCTGCTGCTATCTCTTGTGACCACCTGGTCAATAACCTTTTGTTTCAATGTATTGGTTAGAGGGCTGTAGTGCCTTATTACTTTAATTCCTATTTACTTGTGTCAGCTAACTGGATTTTTTGCTATTTTAAGGGGAATAAACCCCAGACACCACAGGGATGCACATTTTATGCTCTATACTTGCATGCTGCATTGCTAGAGATGAAGCAGAACAGTAATCATATTTGTATAGTCAGGTTATAGGATTGAGGTTATTCTGTACACAATATATGATGTGTCCTAGGGCTGATTCATACACAAAACCAAACAGTTACAGCACACACAGAGTAGGACTTTTTTTAACTAAACACTGAGTTTGCTGTTTCTATAAATGTCATTCCACCCTTGTCCTCAATTGCATCAACTTGCATCATCTGTGTCTGTTGTATGGGAACAATTACCAGGCTTCTCAATGGTTATAGGGTTTTTTCTTTATGAAAACTCTTTAGAAGTTGCTAAATGATATATAAATCTAGTGGAGCTATAAAAAGATACTATGCCACATGAACTTCGTAGGAAAAAATATATTTCTCAATATCTTTTGCTGTTTGTGCTTAAATTTTTTTTTTCAGTCTAGATCAAATAACTGGTTTGTTACATTGCTAACATAATTTTCAAGTGCTGGCCCTGTCTTTATAATGCTGTAGCATTTCCTAGTTCAACACAGGCTTTTTAGTGATGCCGTTTTTATTTTGAAACTACATGGTGTTTTTGTAACTATGGCCAATATAAAGACATAAATATGTCTCTTAAGCTAGTTGGGTTGTCCATTCTTAAGGCAAGAAATGGGTTGCTTCTGAAATAATAGGTCTGATACAGGAACAGGAGCAGTATTTGTAAATTGAACTTGTAAGTGAGCTGTATCTGTTTATATAAAGCAATACCATGTATGTAATCTGAATCTGGAGTGGTGATTATTTCAGAATATGCACCTGGCTTTATTCACCAGCTCTTGCTTATTTACTATTTACTGGATCTCTCGTTTGAGCACCTTCAACTGCCTGTGTCTTGTTGTAGTGAGCTGTGTTATGTCTCTGAAGGCACTGAGCACTTTAAGTATGCAACAGAAGCTTCGGTATCAGAGGCCTTTTAATACAAAAAGGGGTGGGTTTTTTTGCCTAAATCTAACTCAGCAGGAGCACTCAGACCATAGGATTTGTCCATTAATTTGTGTCAAGTCCAAAAGATTTTGAGAACATATGGATTATCTTCTTAAAAGGAGAGCTAAATAACAGAAAGTCTACTGCTTCATATGGTAAGCTGCTAATGATAATTGAAGGGCATGTCCCTTTTCCTGTTACTTGCCACTGAAAATTCTCTAGTGTAAATTTTTAAGGTATCACATTTCACTGTGCACATGCTGATCTTGATCACACTCTTTACAGTTTTTCTTAAAAATCATACATGTCTTTATGTATTTTAACTAAAAAGAGTTCTTCTTGCACATTTTCATAGGGATGAAATAGCTTTGTTTAGTCTGCCAAGCATGAGATAATTCTTGTTTAAATTCATTTCAATCCTGTTGAACACTTGCTAGATTTTTGAACTTCTATGTCAGAGTAGGCAAAATACTCCACTAGTGATCCTTCCTGCTGGGGCTTTCTTAAAATTACCATGGCCTTTGGACATACAAAGATGAGCTTAGCAGCAAGATAATGCTGCAATTTTATTTTTTTTTTTGTCTGTTGTCTATCCAAACCCTTTTCAGAGTCTTCCCAAATTCCATTTTCCTATTCCCAAGTATGACCTGCCTATTGTTCACCAAACTTACAGCTGAAAAAAAAAAACTGCTGGTGCCTAATTTTGTAGGTGACTCATATCACTACCTAAGAGTCTTCTCTGTTATTTACCATTCCTTTAATCTTTCATGCACCCTTTATTAGATATTTTTTGCCATCCATCAGGTGAATGACCACTTTAACACATGCCAGATGAATTAATGTGTTGTTTACATGCCATATGGGGTCCTCCAGGGTAATTCATCTGTCCTCTGGCTCTTCTTCAGCAGTGGGCTGACTTCTGTTATTTACCTGGAGCAGATCCCTCCAAATAGGCTGTAAGCCCCGGGGTCCGTGCTGTGCAAGCCCGGGCTGGGCAAATATGTACATGCAAAAGCTAGTTTTACACACTTGATGATTTGCATATGCAGATAATTGCACGTTTAATTGGAGCTTTTGTTTCATGCATCTCTCCAGTCTGCCTTGCAGTGTTTGCCAAATGCTCTGCTATTAGGGGACCAAGACAAAAAACACTTCTGAAAGGTATTTTATGCATGAAAATTGAAACATGCATAGAAATTACCTCTGTCCCTGTGGCAGTTTTGTTTGGTGGATGACACAGGACATTTAGGCTAAAATGGTGAAGATGTCTTGTGCTTTTGTTCCCCTAAAGCTTGAAAATGAAGGTAAAGAACTGCTGGCAGCCCTGCCTCCACCTGCTTTTCTTTGCTGCTCTGAAAATAGACTTTGAAGTGAATGTATTTTCGCTTTCATGGAAAAGAGAGTTTTCTGTAACCTCTTCAGTAATTAAATAATTTTGAAACTTGAAGTGTTTTGAAGCAGAGAGGAGAACGACATGATCTGGTTGTACTTAAATGTGTTTGAATGATGAGTGACATCCTCGTGATGAGGGAGGAGGAGGAGAAGGGTGCTCTGTAAAACACCACAAAATGGTGCATCTTAACTCTGCAGGAACTCAAGAGTGCCAGGGCTCTTAACGAAGAGCAGTGCCAGCTGCTGCTTTGTCTACAGAGACTTGTTGAGTTTTCATTCTTTGCACAAGTTTAGACTGACCGTGGTACAAAACAATGAATACTCTGTATGTTTCTTCGGGACATTTCCTATGTGTTATTGGTAACTAAAAATGGACCTCTGAAGTAAGCCTTGCTCTCAGCAGGAGGGACTTGCAATAAAAATCTTAAAGAACATTGTGTCCCACTTTTTCTGTAATAGAAGTAAATATTTCTTTTTTCTTGTTCAATTTTTAAACTGTTTTATGATATATTGTGGCTTCTTATTCCATCTGTCAGATGATAATAACAGTGCCAAGTCATACTGTCATCAGACTTCCCCCACAAGAGCCCAGGAAACCTTTTGTCTTCTAGAAAAGCTGTAGAAAAACAGAGTTCTTTGTCTGTCTGTAGTGACAACATTACGAGATGAGGAAAGTTGTTTGTGGTGCTGGAGTGGGGAGCGGTGGGGCTTTATGGGGAGTGCAGCCAATCTCACACCAAGATCCATTTCCCGTAGCCCACTCTCTTCTCAAGTGTAACTGCAGGGTCAGCCAACAGTTGTTACCCAGCAAATTTCATTGATTTTTGTCTTTCTGAAACGACAGATACTTTGGATGAATACTTTGAGTATGAAGCCGAGGAGTTCCTGGTTTCCTTGGCCCTGCTGATCACGGAGGGCCGGACGCCGGAGTACTCGATCAAGGGCAGGACAGAGGGCTTCCACTGCCCCCCAGCACAGTCCAGCCAGCCTCCAACAACTAAGCATGAATGCAGCGACAAGCTGGCTCAGGTATGGTTCCCGTTTCACGTCACAAATCCTTGCTGCCATCCTTGCTACCCTGGTTAAAGTCAGCCAGGAACCCACAGAGGATTCACAGTTAAGCATGAGTAACAATGGCTCTCTGTCAGTCCTCCATTTAAATGAGTATGTAATTCAGTGTCCTCCTAATAATAGATCTGTCCTTAAAATGAGAGATCATTAAGCCTTTTATCCTTGAACATGAAGTTCTGCACGACTACCTGAATGCAGTGCCTGCTTGAATCTTTATTATGTAAATGACAAGCACTAAACTTAGCATTCTTGGTCTGGGGTTTCTTTTGAGAAAATGCAGGCTGACTTGCCTAACTTTGTGCTTTTCCAGGTGTTCTTGAAAAGTTAGTGATCCAAAAAACACAAGCACATCAAATCTAGCCAGTCTGTTTGGAAGTGAAGTCCCTAAGTGCTGTGGGAATTTAAGTTATATTCATGCAGAAGTTAGCCTGCTCCAAGACACAGAATTTATAAAGATACTGCTGACTCTGTCTATCCAAGAGGGTGCCTTGTGGAGAGATACCTGCAAGGTATCAAAGTGCAGTGGTTGGGGAAATGTATTTTTATAAGCTTTTCAAATTTCTAAAGAAATTTACTCAAATAGCAACTGTAAAGGATTTGTTAATTATTTTATCATTTAATAGCTTTGGAATCTTATTTCTGATTTGGTGAAACCAAACAGAATTTGACCCTTATCCTTCTCTAGTGCTTTGGAATGTGCTTTAAAATTAGATTTAAATCTGGCTAGTATTTTTATGGCTTGTGTATGTTGACATTTTTCTTTCCCTCAGTGTCGTCAGGCCAGGCGAACCAGATCTGAGGTTATGCTTCTGTGGAAGAACAATATTCCAATCATGGTAGAAGTGATGCTACTGCCAGACTGTTGCTATAGTGATGAAGGGCCCACCACCGAGGGGAATGATTTAAATGATCCTGCAATCAAACAAGATGCATTGCTCTTAGAAAGGTGGATTTTGGAGCCAGTTCCTCGACAGTAAGTTGGATATGAGGATTAGCTGATAATTGCAACAATCTTGTCATATTAAAGTCCTTAATGTAATCAGTGTTTCTGAACTGGCTCTTTGCTGTGAGGACTGATCTAAGCAAGCCACTGTTTGTGGGTGAAATCGAAGCATCTCAGTTTTAGTCATCTTATACTCAAAATTTCTGCAGAACACATTGTGCAGTGCAGAATATGAAATGATCCTGGCTGCAAATGGTCCTTTTAATACATTTAATGTTTGTTATGTCAAATTTTGTCAGTTTTAATGTGCATAAAAACCAATCAGGCTCTGGGATCTTCAAAATGTTCGAGGAGTTTTTGTTTTGCTTGATTAAGCTATGTTTTATTTTCTGACTGAAGATATGACAATGTTCTAGTTCTAATAAGTCTCTGAATATTCTTACCAACACTCCTGTGTTTGTCTTTAAATGTCTTAGGAGTGGAGATCGGTTTATTGAAGAGAAGACCCTTTTACTGGCTGTTCGCTCCTTTGTTTTCTTCTCCCAGCTGAGCGCGTGGCTGAGCGTTTCACACGGTGCTGTTCCCCGAAACATCCTGTACAGGTACGCCTGGAATGGAAAAAAACCCGTTTGCTGTTTGCAGATTGCTGCAGCCTCTCTTAAAATCATCCTGCTCCCCTGCTCTCCTGCTTGCTTTTAGAATTGTTGGCCTGGTGCTTTGGCAGTTCTATAGGATTTGTGTGCTGTGCTAAGTACAGCAGCTGCTGATGTTTCGAGTGCTTTTTCTTAGACATTTGTTATGGAGTAGATAATTAAAAACTCCCCATTTAGCTGCTGTTGTAAATGCCCTTTGGTATTGTTTCAGGGTGAGCGCTGCAGATGTGGACTTGCCGTGGACGTTCTCCCAGACACCCACTGAGCATGTCTTTCCTGTTCCTAATGTTTCTCACAATGTGGCCTTGAGAGTCAGCGTCCAGTCCTTGCCCAGGCAGTCCAACTACCCAGTTCTGACCTGCAGTATTCACACCAACCTTGGCTTCTACGAGAAGCGAATGCAGGAGCGCAAGTTCCATCAGCACGGCGATCCCAGCGCTGCTCAGCCATGCACTACTGCCAGTCCACAGCGTTTTCCTGGGAAACAGACGTGGACACTGACACCTGAAGGCCTACTTAATGGGAAAAAATTGCCTGAATTTACTACATCTTTCAGAAATTTAAAACTTTATCCATCTACCGGACTTGGATCTGACTTTGGGGCGTCGCAGTCTAAAGTGCAGTGCTACAAAGCTACAGCAGACAATAAGGCACATGAAACACTGGTCAGAACTTTTAAATCCTATTCTCTAGTTGATTCCCGTGTTTCAAACAGTCACTGCTCTCATCAGCCCACAGAAACCAATCCTTTGATAGGCTCTTTACTTCAAGAGCGACAAGAAGTCATTGCTAGGATTGCTCAGCACTTGATTCACTGTGATCCAGCTACGTCCCCAGTTGTTGCTGGGCGTCCGTTCAGCACACATGAAAACATCCCGGCTACACCAAAAGCTTTTCGCAGTGCTTTCGAAGATGAAAGCTTGCCAAGGAAAAGCAAGGAAAGCACCCCTGTTTCTGCTGCCAGCTCAGAGAATGCAATACAGGAGGATGGTGGGGAGGGCAGAACCAGAGCAGTGCCCGAGGCGCCGCTGCTCGATGCCCGCGTTCCGGGGAGCCGCGGCGGCCGTCAGCCGGCAGGAGAGAGTAACCCCCTGATCGACTCCCTGCTCCAGGAGCGGCAGGAGGTGATTGCAAGGATTGCCCAACACTTGATCCATTGTGATCCAGCCACTTCCCATGTCGCTGGACGCCCGTTCAAAGTGCATGAGGCTAGTCCAGTCACTTCAAAAATTTTCCGAAGTACATATGAAGATGAAAATTTGCTGAAGAAAGGCAAGGAACCCTCTTCTGTTTCTTTTGGTAAATCCAATTTTTCTGTGTTAGAAGACAGCAATAAATCAGGGACAAAGACACCTGATACTCCTATCAGTCCTTCTAGGTTTGATGGAGAATTGAAGACATCTCTGAAAGTCCAAGCAAGAAGAAAATTGGTTTTAGCAAAACCCAGTGAAGCTGTCCAAAATGCATTTCATCAGACTTCAAATAAAACTTCTCATGCATTTAGTAGCATTCACACATCATCATCATCATGTATTAAAGGAAATAAATCTGAAGTTCCAGATAAATTGGAAATACATTCTGGTTGTGCACAGAAAGACCAGATAACCAACAGAAATAAACAGGGTTCAAATTCCAGAAGCATTGATGAACAGATTTGCACAAATAAACTTAAAGAAAGAACAGTTATTAGTGAGAACAATGGCACAGACAGTTTTAATAATTTACAGATAGAAAAATGCAGAATACTTGAAGGTACAAAAAAAGCAACTGTGATGCCAGTGTCTGACTCTTTGCACAAAAATGAGCTCAAGTGTTTAGATAAAGACTCCAAAAAACCAAATATTTATGAGCAAAATACTCAGCTTGTTAGTATTGAAAATTATTTAAATAAAGACCATGACAGTTTCAAAAACAAAGCCAAACAAGATAAAACAAAAACTGCACACGATGAGAATGAAGACCCAACAGGCCTGGATTTTCAAAGCACTTCTCAGAAGAAACCTGCTGAAGACAATGTAGTGAAGTGTGAGCGGCAGAAGAACCCAGACGTGCAGGTAAATAATAACAGACTGTAATTCCTACAGCTGCCCTTTGTCAGACAGCCTGTACCCTCCATCTGCTAAGGACCAGCATGAACAGGAATTTAGGCCTGGCCTTGTAGGAAGCAGCATGTTACCATTGCAATCTTGGCCTGAAGGGACTCAGGAAGGATTTCTTCATGGAAAGGGTTAAGCAGGGGAATGGACTGCCCAGGTGCTGGTGTCACCAACCCTGAAGGGGTTCAAGGAACACCTCAGTGCCACGGTCTAGCTGACAAGGTGACATCCAAATGATTCTGTGTGATTGGGTAACTTGGCTGGTGGTGCCTCCCCTGAACTTCACCAGTTCAGCAGGGAGAATAACGCTGTGCTATTCACTGACAGAGTCAGGAGCTGTGCTATTCACTGACAGAGTCAGGAGTGACTGAGTCCATAGTGAGGCACCCTGGTTTGCAGAAATACACCTGTCTGAGTACGGGGTGAGGGCTTTTGGGAGCAGTCTGTGTGATTGTAGATCGACTCAAAGGGAATTTATAGCGAGTGTTTCATCCCACGCTAGTGTGAGGTAGATCCACCTGGGCCAGGAGTCTTGTCCCTTACAGCAAGTGGGTGTTATCATGATAGGTCACTGAAATATCCCCCTGATAACCTGAGTAAATTTGTTCTGCTGGCAGAAGGCACCGTCTCTAAAACACACAAATACATGGCGGAAACACAATTTTCGATCCCTGGATGGAACTTCCACCAAGGCTTTTCATCCCAGAACTGGACTGCCTCTGCTTTCAAGTCCTGTAAGTAATTTTTGAAATTCTTTTAACTGAGAAAGGGAGTATTTGTTCTTCTAATGCATGGTATAAAATCTGACAAAATACCTAGGTGAAGTGTGTGTATTTACTTTGTCACAGTGAATACTCTTGCGAGTGGAAATTAATCCTTAAATGAGAGTTAACCTGTAAATGAAACTGAACAGCAATTTTGGAAAAGAAAATATTAAAGACATAGTTGCTGAGATCATATCAAGATTAACAAAAGGTGGCATTAGAAAAATCAATGGAAACAATGCTTTGGTGCTATTTTAGAGCACAAAAGCATTTTGAAGATCAGTGCTTTAAGTGTAAGTTAACATTTTGTCATTTAAGGGGTTTTGTGTTAGTTTTTAATACCTGATTGCCTATTATTCCAAAGCTTTTGTTTCTGTGACCAGTTTGTACTGTACATTCTTCAGTAACCAGAGATGTCATGGAATGACTTAGTGAAACAAAGCTGCTGTGATAAGGCAGACACTGGGGAAGTGTCACAGTTCTTGGTAGGTTGTTTGGAGTTTTAAAAAAGCAGGCAGTCCCTATTAAAACTGCTTAAGTAGTGATGTCCTGTAGTCAACACATGATATGCTTTATTCTTCATTGCTTGTAAAGGCTGTCATATTTTCAGGGAAATTTGATGGGAATTGTTACAGCCTGTTTATTCTGTACTATTCCAAAGAGACATCAGCTTCCTGAGTGTCTTTATTGAAATGCTTCCTGCTAATCAGAATTTACAGTCTCGTCATTAATAGTCCTAGAACTTTCTTCACTAAGTTTAAAATGCATAGGAATGACTCTTTCTGCTCTGTTTTTATAATTTTGTAAAGTCATGAAAATTCTTGGCAAAATGTGCTTACTTGGCAAAATTGTCTGTGGTAGCAGTTCAGTCTTCAAATTAGCATCTTCTTTCCTTGTTGAGGTTCCTCAAAGGAGAACACAGTCTGGGTGCTTTGATCTGGATTCATCATTGCTGCAGCTGAAATGTCTGTCTGCAAGGAGGTATGTTTTATTTACCAGAAACACTGAGACTTTTGAGGGAGACATAATGTGTATTTATATGCAAAACCAAAGCTTGTTAGCAAAGACAAAAAATGCTTCCAAAAGAATCCTTATTTTGATACAAGGCCCAGAGCTGAGGTGCCCTGGGAGTTTCCAGGCTAGCACAGCTCTGGGACATAACCATGGAATGAGAGCTGCTGGCAGAGTGAATCCTGTCCCAGGCAGGAGTGGATGTGCTGTCAGGTACACTTGAGTTTTCAGACAGAAAGGCTGGTAATTGTTGATTCTTCTTAAATCAATGTTAATTATGTGTTGTGTTTTGTTCTTAGTGTTGAACAAGTTAAGTTAAGATTTTGTCTTAACTTGTTCAGAGAACCAGACTTTTAAAAAGGGCCAATCCTGACCTTTTGTACATTAATACATGAAACATAAACAGCTTTTGGTAGGGTAGTTTGGTGTCGGAAATATGAGACAAAAGTACCTGCATACAAGAGAAAATAATCTGATATTCTGATTCCTGCTAATGGAGTTAAAGAACAAAATTTTTATTGTCTATATCGTTTGTAATGTAAAACTGGTGGAAATATTTTTTCAGTTAACTAGAAAATGCTTTGCTACTACTACTACTACTACTACTACTATTATTATTATTATTATTATTATTATTATTATTATTATTATTATTATTATTATTATTAAATTTGCTACTTTGATAAAGTATTAATAAGTAATGTTCAACTGTTACTTCTTTAGGACAACATTTTGTAGTACAGTAAGTAAATTATTCTTTCTAGAGCTGTTTATACCCAGAAGACAAAAGCAAATGTGTTTATTCTTTATATTTATGCTGTCTTTTTTTAATAGCCCACAACAATGTATAAACAGAGACGGTGATCCAGACAGCCATGGGAAACCATTTCTAAGTTCCAGTGCTCCACCAGTAACAAGTCTTAGCCTTCTGGGAAACTTTGAGGTATTGCATATTCTCTAGAATTCTTGTGGTATTTTTAATACTCTTCTGTACTGCTTTTCAAAGTATGTTACTGTGAACAATTCCAGCCTTATTAAAATGTAAAAGTTCCTAACTAAATTGAATAAAATTTGTTTTCATTTCCAGGTGTAAAGGCACTTATTTCATGCCCCAGACATCCTCTGTCTCTAAGAATCAAATACAATGAGTTGCTTAAGCTTTTGTTTCCCACTATGGTCTAGTTAGAAGACGTTCTGTTGCCTTAAATGAGATTTAATAACATATAATTGTTCATGTTTATAATGTACTCACCTAGAAAAAAGGGTTTACATTTTAACTCTTAAAGTCTACTTAATATGTCACAAAAGCTGAATTAAATCAGTGTATTAAACAGAACATGTTTGAAGTGTAGGCTCCAGCTCTTCCCTTCGTGTAGCATATCCAATAACAGCAGCTAATAACCAGCACACTGATGGGTTGTATTGTACTGTCTTGTGAAATATGCAGTTGAATCTGTTGGGGAAGGTTACAGATTCTAGGTTGTTATTTTTTTCAAGTAGCATATGTTGAAAATCATGCATAGATCCTGCTGCAGTAAAGTTCTCCTTGGGCTTTTGCACAGTTTCAGCAGGATGAAGACAGGACTTGGACAACGCTTTCTCTTAAGCCACAATCATCTTACTGAGCGTTCATCGTTTTTGCCTTGGTGATTTCTGATTTTTGGCAGGTCGCCTTATAAAAGACATGAATTTTTTTTATATAGATTTGTATCCCGATTAATTATGCTCTGTTTGATGTGAGGTGCCCCCAGGGTAAGCTGCAGGTGCTTTGCTTTTCAGGAATCAGTGCTGAATTTCCGCCTGGACCCGCTGGGAGTGGTGGAGGGTTTCACAGCAGAGGTGGGAGCGAGCGGAGTCTTCTGTCCCACGCACATGACTCTGCCTGTTGAGGTGTCATTCTACAGCGTTTCAGATGACAATGCGCCCTCTCCCTACATGGTAAGTGTGTGGTTGGATCTATTTTAAATAAATTCTGGCATGTGGAGGTGAAGAGCAAGAGCTTGGTGAGTAGAGGGTTCAGAAGGTGAAGATGTGCAGGGATCTGGCTTATTTTCAACTGCCTGTGGCAGAGTTGTCCTGTCCCCCTTCCTTTCCCTAACTAGTGCTTTTCCTTCCACTTCTCTGCCCCACCATTCAGCTGTTCTTGTCTTGGGATATTGAATGTATTTGTCTCCCCCCACATTGCAGTGATCAACCCCCAACATCTCTTTTTATCTATCTACCTTAAAATAGCAGTGAGGCAATAGCTGGACTTAACAGGATACATTTTGTTGTGCCAACAAGCAGCTGCTCTGGGCAACTAACCCCTCTGCAGAGTGGCTTAGGGGCAGGCCGAGGGGCAGTTGCTGATGGAGACCTCAGGCTTGGAAGGAATTCAGCCCTTTCTTTTAAAGCAGATGCTGCTGGGGCTGTGGTGGCACACGGCCTCTCCCAGGCTGCGTGCTTCGCTGCTGTCTGCAGCGACACAGTGTTTGTGTTCTGGGTGCTAATTCTCTTCCACCCTCTACAGTGGCACCACGGGTTTTGCACGTCTAAAAGTGCTCCTCTGTAAAAAGCAAATGGTGTCCTGTGTGCTGGCAGTGAATCAGAGGCTGGATTTGTTCTGAATGCCTGTTAAGGAACCTCAATTTTACATAGGTGGCAGATCAATTTTTCTGTCTAGTATATGGTAAAGGGTTTGTTTAAACATGTAAGTCAAGCAGTGAACATCTGAGTAACCCAACATTTAGATTTTAAATTCATAGCAGTTCCCATATTTCTGACCTTCTGTTTTGGAAAGTATTCAGAAAAGGAAATTGCTTAGAGTTTAAGTAATGGCTTTGCGTTTAAACTTGTATACGTCTTAACCGCTGCAAAAAGTATCTATTCTTTTGCTTTGACATTTCTAGATTATTTCACGTGATTTTCTAGGAGATGAAGGGATTCTCATGTTCCTCAAATGGTTAAAGTAGCATTGCTTATTTTCCTAGCTGGGTTTCATTGTTTCAGGCTTTTCCACATGCTCTAAATATGCTATTATGGCTGAGTCTCCCAGGATTAATACAGCATTTGTGTAGTGCCTCCATCATCAGAAACATTGTTTCTGTTTGTATAGCTCGTTTCTGTGCTTTGGGGTCTTTTTTCGGTGTTTGTTTGGTGTGGTTTTGGAGCCCAGTGCAGTGGGCAGCAGCAGTGGTGCCCTGCAGGGTGGCCGGAGGGGGGGCAGTGCCCCGAGCCCTGCGGGGCACCCGGGGCTGCTCTGTAGACCACAGCTGGTACCAAAGCAGATGTCATCCTTCCTGAAGTTTGGATTAGAGTGGGAGAGTAAGTGAATCTGCTGCCTTTGAAAAGCAAAAATGAGTTCTATGAGATGTGGAGTATTATTGGTGCAATTGTAGATGACATTGATGTGGAAAGGAGGAGACAAATGTTTCATTTTAACCTCCCAGCTGCTTTGAAAAGAAAGCTCTGTTTTGTCCTAGCTTCCTGATGTGGAGAAGATGTGGAAACTTGAATCTTGTTTCAAGAGGAGACTGTACCTCTTATTGCACAGCTTTTAATGGTCTCTCTGTAAGGCCCCTACTGTTGATTCTTTAACTGCATCTTAAATGCATTGCCTTCTCTATTTTTAGTTTTTATAAATTACTGATTATGTTTCAAATAAATGCAATTTCATGATTAGAACATTTTGATTTGTTTATCTCTGTGACCTAAATATGTGTTTTGTTTTTGTAGGGTGTAATTACTTTAGAGTCCCTTGGTAAAAGGGGTTATCGGGTACCGCCTTCAGGAACAATACAAGTGGTACGTACTCAGCACATAAGGGTGCTTTGAAACCACTAATGTCAAGAAAGTCATGAAGAGATGAGGTTATTGGAGATGAGCATGAAGCTAGCAGTGGAAATGTGCATCTCTGTAGGTACTGTAGTAATTCAAAGTAGAAGTCTGTGTGTGGGACAAAGAAGATTCCCAATCTTTGAACACTCTGTGCTCTGAGGAGTCTTAAAATCAGTTACAGGAGATTCAGAATACTTGGGGACACCGTGGCTTTGAAAAAGCCATGGGGAAGTAATTAGGGCACAGTCTAAATTCTGAAATAAAGTGATTTAGATTGAAAAATTGTATCTACGCTTTGTAATATTTTAATACTGCCTTTACTTTTGTAATAAAACCACAAAGTAAATCACAGTCGTTGCTTAGAACCAATGAGCTGACTCTTTTGAGAACCCAGTCCAAGATAACACATTCATAATTTCAGGTTTAAAAGCAGAGCCCACCACTGTGCCTCCTGCGAGTGTATTGTGTCTGGAAAACAGTGTAGACAAAAAGCTGACTGGAAAAATAAACAAAAACGGGGATGCTGATTAGCAAAGTAAGAGTAGTCCTATACTAGTGTTTCATTCAGATTAGATTGTGTTTAGCATTATATTTAAAAATGGGAATTGCTGGTAGTTGAAGTGTTGAAAAGCAGAAAAGCTTCACAATGTTTTTACATAAACGTTTCTCTATGGCACAGAAACAAAGTGCATAGAGGATTATTGATGGATCGAGTTTGGGTTAGGTTTGCTGGGGTTTTTTTAAAAATTTGTCATCTCTAAAGTGTATTGTATTGAACTGTTTGTCTTTTCAGACCTTATTTAACCCTAACAAAACTGTGGTGAAGATGTTTGTGGTGATCTATGACTTGAGAGAAATGCCAGCTAATCATCAAACATTCCTACGGCAGAGAACTTTTTCTGTTCCTGTGAGACGAGAAATCAAGCGAACTGTCAATAAAGAAAACAGTCACCAGACTGAAGAAAGGCTACTACGCTACCTCATACATCTGAGGTAAGCTCCTTGAAGTTAAAAATCCAAAATAGAACAAAAAAAACCCCAACAAACCCAAGCCAAAACCACAAAAAAGTATCTGCCAAAATTTAACTCATAATTTCTTTCCCAGCCAGCTTTTCTGTAAACAGAAAAAAGAAAGCATGAAAAGAAAAAATTAAAAAAAAAGAATGTCAACTTCATCTTTAAACTAGACAGTAGAGATGAGCTAATAAATAATTAGGATTCTCCTTGGGAGAAACACAGTTAAAATATAACATAAAGCTCTCTCTTGGCATGAAAGTATTTTGTATACCATTGAAAAGCTTAAATCTTTTCTTAGTGAGAGAGATGCTGTTCTGGCTGAATTGATGCACTTTTTTTGAGGTTACAGGAAATAGTGAAAGTGGATGTTACATGGGCAAAATCCAAAACTAAGGATGAAGGAAGAGACCGTGCCCAGTGTGCTTCACATGTGCCTCTTCACCAGAATAGCTTGTAACATGAAAAATGCTCTGAGCTACTCCTAAAAATACAGTGTTTAGTGGCAAAAATGTCAATACCTGTTTCATGATGCCATACTGGTGATAATGCCTTTCACATTATAAAATATTCACTGAATCTTCCTTAAATGATTTACAAAGCACTGCCTGAAACCAGACACTCTGCTGCTGCTCTTGGGCTGTTCTGGAGACTGCAGCTGGAAACAAAGGGGAATGATGGATATACTCTGTCCTCCTGCAGTTTGCAGACTTCTTGCCTGTGTTTTTGTAGTAAGAAATGCCTGTACACACAGCCAGTGCTTCCACTGCAGCACTTGGAAACGCCCCAGCAGCTGACATTCTGAAGTGAGCAAGCGGAACAAAATCAAATCTCTTACATTTCTCTATTGTTGTACAATTATTTCTGGTACATATTATTTTTCTTATTTAGTGGCATTGATTTCTGTCCAACAGACTTTTGAAACACAACCTTGTCTAGAGCAGTGATTCTAAGCCAGACTCTCCCATTAAATGAAAGTTGACAGTCGAAAAAAGCATGTTGGTTTACTGGAGTGTGAAAATAGTGTCATGATAAGGCTGTGTTTGAACAGTGTTTTCATTCTGAAATTTAGCCTGGATTGAAATTCATCCTTTCAGGCCATGCTAACTTGCAGTGTCTAACCTCACCACTTTCCAAAACTTTTCTTTTGGGGCGAATTCTGAAGAAGTGTGTAGCCCCAACAGAAGGCTCTGTTCAGTTGTAATGTTGATCTGACTGTGCAGGGGAACTGGGGACAGGCCTCAGCTGCAGTGTGGGTGAAGATCTGTGGCCAGCTGGGTCTGGCATACCTGCATGAAGAGTACTGGTCTTGTGGATTTTAAGTAGGAGGGCTTAAAAAATCCTAGTAGTATATTAATTCACACGTAATTTGGTTTTAAAACTTTATTTTTAAAAGCACCAAAGTTTCCTAAAATCTGCTTTACTGAAAAGTTACACAAACCTAAGAAGTGTTAACTATTCAGATTTATTTTTGTTTGTTACTCAAGTTGACTTAGAACAGCCTTTCAGCTTTAGTTGCAGTAGTTATTGAGCACAAGCATCTTAGGCTTACGTACTGAATTTTTGTTCAAAAAAACAAATGAAGTCACCACCAGTGAGCTGCATTGTGGTCGCATCTGCTTGCGAGGCCTTAATCACACTTGTCAGCACTCACATTATGAAAGCTCCTTTTCAAGTGGTAATTCAGCAAAAATGCTTGCATAGGTCTGGAGCTTAACATTGGCAGCCAGATTTTCTACAACAGTCTTTAAAGTGTCAGATTTATTGTGTGTGCAGCTTCTGTGTGGCTGAGGGACTGTTCAATGTGCCATCAGACTGTACTTGTACCACAGCTACAGGACTGAGATACCAAATACAGCTTGCACACACAGCAGAGCTCTATTCATTATTAAAAACCCCCAAGAGCTGCACCTGCAGTTTAAGTTGTTTTTTGAAAATGCTTTGGGGATAATTTTTTTGTTGCAAGCGAAGCAATGACTTTTTGTCTTGTAATTAAAGCAACTTGAGTATAAGAGCTCAGCTCTGCTTGTGCCTCGTGTCTGCCCAGCATGGTGAGGATGACGACCATCTGTGGGTTTCTAGGTCATGTTCTGGCACCCTTGTGAAAAGCAGTTAAACAGCTAACCTGCCCACAGCTCAGCGTTGTTCACGTTTTTAAAGCCTGGGCAACAGCCTTAGTTAGTGACCCACTGCCAGGAAAGGCACAGAACACAGGTGTTGCCTAACAAACAACAGGGGTTGTGACTGAGGGCTCCGTGGAGTGTAAACTTGAAACTCCTTGTTAAAAGCAGTGATTCCTCAAGGTGCTGAGAAACTCTTTAAAAAATACTTTGCTAAAGTGACATAGACCTTTATTGGTGGAAGCTGAAGATACCTGCTGTTACTGATTTACTTGCTGCTTTTGATCTTTATGGTCTCTCTGCATTTTTGCTTATCCAGAAATTTTTTATCCTTGTCCTAATCATTTTACTTACAGATTTTATAGATTGTGTTGTATAGCCTTTTCCCTTATAAAACACGTTTTGCTACACGTTTTCAGGATTATCCTGCTTCTGTGAATTACTCTGTTCTTTTTAAATTTTGATGGCCTATGAAATACATGTAGGGACTTTGTGCTTGTATTTGTCATTTCTTCAGTAAAGTTCCTCTGCCAGGCTTTCTGATATTTGTGTGTTTACGCATTCCCGTATTTGTCTGTTGTTACTGTTCCTGGGACACCATCTGTCAGAGACCTTGGTTGTGTTGGGTTTTTTAAATTTCTTTACACAAAACTATTGGAGCTGCCACAGCTCTGGAGTCAGTCCTGTGCTGGCCACTTCATCACCACCCTGCAAGGGTGTAGGGAATTCTTGTCTCAATTATTCCAATGTATTTGCATGTATGAAAAGCAACATTTCTAAATCCCAATTACTGGGGTAGACCTGTCTAAAAGAAAAAAAAAAAGGTAATGGATGCAGAGATGAGAAGAATCCCTTGAACTTTGTTGCTGTCTCCCACTTATCCTTCTTCAATCTTTTTGAAATGTCATGCTCAGAAAAGTCATGTTGCAGGGAACCATTATTTACTGAGCAAAGGGAGTCTTGCAGGATTATCACTCATAGAAAAGAGCAAGCTTGAGGAGTTTAAAAATAGACTGTGCTAATAATTCTTTTGAAAGATCCATGTGCAAAATGGGAGTTGAGATCTATTTGATGATGGTGCTTTGATAACAAGATCTATAGGAATTAATTTCAATCATACTTTTGCTGCAATAGACCTTTCAGTTAAAATTTTTCCATTTAAAATGTGTTATGAGCTACATTCTCAGTTAACTGTTTGAGGTGTTTGCTTTGTCCCTTGCCTCTTTCAATTTTCCTTGTGCTCTCTTCCACAGTGTTCTCTTAAGATAGTGTCTTCTCCCTTTTGCCTATCAGGTAAAGGGCTTTCACACTGACAGCACCGAGCAAATACATAGTGATGGATGGGATCTCTGTGGGAGCCAGTAGGAGCATTCTGCTGGACCCTGCTGCATTTAATGTCCTTGACAGCTGTATCTAGGAGAACAGAGTTTTCCTTTGTCTGGCTGTGGGATGTCTACAAGCTATTCTGCATCACTCGTCTGAACAGAACAGTGCCACAGAATCCATTTCCACAACCTGCCTTCCTCAGAGGATGAAGCCTTGATGGATCTTCTGTACTTGTCCTTCTCCTACCTCTCAGAATTTCAGTCAAATTATGCATAGGTTTATTCTAGAGATACTGCTTTTGCTTCAATGGGGTCAATAAGTA
This sequence comes from Rhipidura dahli, assembly GCA_013399225.1. Classification (NCBI taxonomy): domain Eukaryota; kingdom Metazoa; phylum Chordata; class Aves; order Passeriformes; family Rhipiduridae; genus Rhipidura; species Rhipidura dahli. The sequence goes on from VXAC01006749.1 coordinate 793,138, forward strand.
AAAGGCTATTAAAAATCTGTGCAAATTGTAATACATGATAAGACAGCATGTACTGCTCTCTCAGCATTTGCAATGGCATCATCCTTTTGTGACAACAGTGACAGTTTTCTGTTGCTATTGCAGCAGCAATAGCATTTCTCCCTCACTGTGGCACAGTAGTAGTGTGTTCAGTTCAGTTGCCACCAGAAATGCTCCACAGGCACCTTGTGCCTTTCCTGGTGGAGAGAAGGAAATCAGGGAGCTCTGCCACATGAAAAGTAGAGAATGCAGTTCTCTGAAATGCAGTTCTTGCCTCTCTCTGTACAATTGTTAAAGCCCAGAGAAAGTGGAACTGGCACATTCCTGCAGGTTTGAAGGACCTGATGTAGGCTGTTTAGTTGCCCCATAAAAGGTGAACAGGCCCAGGAACTGACCAGTGTTTGCTTTGGTGCTTAGGCCAGTGAACTGCAGTCTCTTTGAAATGCTCCCTAGTCTGCGCAAAAAAAATTCTCAGCCTGCCTTCAGAGATCCAGGTATCTGCTGCTTCTCAAGACAAGTTCTTTTTATGCCTGGAGTGTGGTATAAAGCAGTAGTGAACCTCCCGGTGTTACATTCACAAGGAGAGCAACGGAATCTGTCTATATGGTTGCTGCAACTGAAATGCATATTTGATATGTATATAGTTGAAAATTCCCTTTTGTGTGTGCTTAGGCCACCCTTTGGACATTTTCAGTGCTCACTGAAGAGCATTTTTTGCCATTCTAGATTTCTGAGGACTTTAATCTTCGAAGTACATAATGGCAGTGTGAACTTCAAATATTCCATGCCACTTTCAAAGCTGTGCACTGCACTGGTGATTAGGAACAGAACCTTTAAATGTCAAAAGAAACAAAGCAGAATGAAAGTTTTAGGATCTTCTTTCTCCTTTCATTTTAACTGACTAATTTTGTTTGTTCAAATGTGTTTTGGCCTTAATGTTTTAGGAACGCATTTCATTTAATAATTTTTAAAGGTGAATCTTTTGTTTTAGATAACACAGGTATTTGTATCTTTTCAGGTTCCAGAGTTCTAAATCTGGAAAGATCTACCTCCACAGAGATGTAAGGCTCCTATTCTCTCGGAAATCCATGGAAGTTGATAGCGGCGCTGCATACGAACTCAAATCTTACACTGAATCTCCAACAAATCCTCAGTTTTCACCAAGATGCTAGCAAACAATGGCAAACAAAAGTATTCATTTTACTGTTTGAGTACTCCTTGCAAGCAAAGATTGGTAGAGACAGCAGTATAAAGTTAAGTCTGTAAAGGAATAAGAATAGCGCTCAAGAGAAAGAAGGTTCTGTGTGATCCTGGACCAGTTTTTAGAAGGTTTCTGGAATGAGCTTTGTGTATTCCAAGTAGACTGGAAACATACTTAAATCTAATCTTTTTGTACTGTTTAAAACCACTTCATTGGATGTGTTGCAATAGCAAATTCCCCAGTTAGTTTAGTGTTTACACTTTTTATTTTATTTTTCAGTTATTTAATATTTAATGTTTCATTTAATACTCAAGTGATGTTTGTCTTTAGTGTTCTAATGTAGCATAAATCCTATGTAAAATCATACTATGTATTTTTGGCATTAATATTGAAATCTGAAATATATACAGATGTCTTTAATCTGTGTGCTGTTTTAAGTGATATTCATTTAAGTTATTGAAAATGGGGACAACAGGTGAATTTCCATAACATTTCATACTATGCAAGCACTTAGCTGTTTTTTCTCTTTAATGGTACCCTTTTCCATTTTTTCCTCACATCCAGATTTAATAACACTTGCAACCACTGTGCAGATTGTTTATTTACTTACTCATGCATTCAGATCATTAATTCAATTCACATTTTGCTCCCTCGGTTTCTTTTCTTTCCTCAAGGGCCATTTTAATTTTGCTTTCTGTTATTAGTTTTCCTCACATAAAATGTGCACCCTCCCCCATTTTATTTCTCAAATTGTGTTAAAGGATGTACTGTGCAAACAAATTAGTATTTATATCTTAAATATATGCAAAAGCTATGAAACTTGTACTTTTTGTTTTATTTTTAGATGAGAGGATCTTCATGTAATCCTAAATATTTTTCATAGGTCAATTCCATGTAGGCCACTAGGTGGCCATAGGAAGTTTTACTAGCAATGCTACCCCGGGCATAGGACTATTTTCTGATATGTGTGTGTATTCCTAAAGCAGAACAGTCAGATGAACAGTTTATGCTAAGTGTTAAACTGTGTACCTGAGAGAAATAAAGTTAGAAGCATTTGATTATATTTGAGCTATATATTTAATAATGAAAATGAAGCTTTATGATGTTTGATGAAGATCTGAGTTTCTCAACTGTCTTACATTGATTTATGTGTTTTTCTTTACTTTGCTGTAGGTTTTTAGAGTGTCAGTAATATGCAAGGTGCCCTTTAACATGCTTATCTGATGAAGACTGGAGAAAGGATGAATGTGCATCTTGTATATTCAGCAGTGCCCTTAGATGAGAAAAGTCAGTGTATCATGAAATCTCCAGGAAGTCTGCCAGGGAACGTAAGGGAGACTGGACTTTCCAGATGATACTTATCAACTATCTTGTACATGCAAATGACTGCTGCTCCAAAAGGGCAAAGCTCAGATATTGCTGAGTCCTTTCCCCACTTCAGCAGTGTTTTCTGCTCTGTTACACCAGGTTTTCAAAGGTTACCTAGCGTTCATTTTAGAGAGAAATAAGGAAAACTGTACAGAAAGAGTGTGTTGGCAGTTTCCAGTCATTTGTGTGCTTTCTAAGACTGAGAAAAGGTTTCTTTTGGTAGCAGAAGAGTCAAACACAACTGCAGTTGTACTGTGTACAGAACTGTGGTCTGGGCTAGGAGATCAAGAGTGTGTCCTAGTTTCTGTGTAGCTGCTATTGAGTCATAAGCAAACAGCATGTATCCTCTAACTACTTGTTTGTGTCATGGTGCACAGCTGCTTGCATACTCAATGAAGAAAAAAGCACGAGGAGAGGACACATTTTTAATGAGAAGTCACCATTCCCCTGTAGTAGATTAACCTTCTGTTTTGCACTGACATTATGCCATGTTTGTATCTTGATAACTTTATTTAAATAGACTTCTCCAAGTCATCTCCCTTCAATTATTTGCTTTGAACAGCAGAGAAGTGTGGATTTTGAATATGTGGTTACTACAAGTCATGTCTAGGAAATAAATTTGTGTTCACTTTAATAGTCAAACTACACTTAGTCCCTATATGGATTTGGAATGAAAGTGACCTTAGATTATCTGTGCACAACTTTGATTTTACTGAGTCGTTCTCCATTTACAGCTTGATCTGAGTAAACACTTTGCATTAGGGACACACCTGGAGAAATGCTGGATGCTCATAAACTATGAACTAAATTCCACACAGCCTTCTATGCACAGGTTAAGACTAAACTAATTTTTGAGAGGTCACTGGTTTCTTCTCTTCACTCCTCAATAGGCTCAACCATATAGCATTATTTTTAATAAATGTTTGAGTGGTTTATAAGGGTCTCCAGTGATGGCTGCTACAACGGATCTCTTCCAGTGATAAATTATACTTATCATGAGAAAGTTATTTATAACATCCAACTAAATCTTGCTGAAGCTAAGTTAAATACTACTTAGGCCTTTTCACTATAAGCAAAGAAAACAATTTAGTTCTTGTATCTCCCTTCTCAGTCTTTTTTTTGATAACTAAGACAACCCCAGGCTGTTCAGTCAGACTTTATTTTCTGCACCTCTCATCATTCTGGCTCTTTGCTTTCTTCTTTTGGACTGAATCAGTCTCGAAGTGTCTGAGGCTGGACACAGCATCCCAGTCAGGGCCTCTCTGTGCCAATCAGACTGGAAGAATGGGTTGATAAATCATATGGATTAAAGTCCTCTTCATAGATCCTGTTGTAATACACTGATTTTCATTACCAGGAGATGTCACCTTGCATTCATCCTGTTACCCACTCTAAGAGATGTCCTGCCTGCTTGTTCCCAGAATGGCAGCTCCTTATGGAGCTTTATTCTCTCACTACCCAAGATTATATATGCTCAACACAGCATTGCTGTTTGAAGAACTGATAGCTGTTTCCAACAAACTTGCATCCACCACATTAAAGTTTAATCTAATTAAGTTTCCCCAGTTTGCATGGGGAAGTGTCAGAAGCCTTATTAATGCCAGAAGGCATCTGGAACTTCAGCCACCTTCACCCACTTCTCCACATGGTCTGTTTCCTTTTTCTTAAAGGGAAGATGATTGTGTGAAACCCTTGTTCGTAACTGTGAATTCCTGCCTAGCTACTCAGTTTCTTTTGAGTGCTTATTTTAGATGATTTATCAAGAAATTATTGACAGTTTAATAATAGCTTGTATTCTGTCCTCCCCACACTTCTATTCAAACTCAGGAAAAGTGACTCCTGGAAACCCATTCCTTTTTCACAGGTTCCTGTATGAATCACAAGTAATTAACTGGAGATTGCTTCTGTCATTCTCTAATCTCTTAAGGATATTTTTTCATCCAAGTTGAAAATATTTACCAAAACTAATTAAAGTAACCTGGAAACCAGTCTTTCCTTATTCCAGCTAGAGGCTATACTTTGTTTGTTTCACTATTTACCTTGATCATGTCAGATTGAACAAAAAGAAATATTAAACTCTTTGGTCTTTACAAGTTTTGTTCAGTAATATTTGAGTGCCCCCTTGTCTTCATGATCTGCTTTAGGTACCCATCCTTAAAAACTGACCTAGTTTCTGTAGGCTGCTTTCTTGTATTTGAGGCCATTGAAGAACCTGGGTTTTTCCTGAGGCCCTGAATTTATTTCCCATCTTCCCTCTGCATTTTGTTCCCTTAAAGAAATCATTCTATTAAGGAATTGCTGAATCCTTGAAACTGTTTTCCCTCACATTAATTTTCTAAGAGATTTGAAAGAAATTCCTGAAGTTTGCATTCTTGTCTGCAGTCTTCTGCTTCCTTTTAAAATCTATGAACTTCATCCTTTTTACGATCATTTTTCTTTGTTGCTCTGTTTTTCACACTTTCAGACCGTTTCTCCCCGATTTTGCTCGGAGCAAATGTGGCACACCCACCACTGCCACAGCTTTTTTCATCATTAAGAAAAAACCCCACTGGTGCTTTCCATGATTATTTTTCTGTGCAATCTCCCTTTCTGAACGAGGGATGTGCACATTCCTTGGGTTCCCCGCAGCTGTGTGATCCTGGTTCTGGACAAATCCCTCAGGTGCACAGAAAGCCTCTCCTGGCTTGTGGGGTGTTTAGTACATTCAATTTAGTACAATTCAGTGGCAAAATCATTGAGAGCTTCAGTTTTTGGAGACTTTCTGACCTGCCTCTTGTGTTCTTCCCGACCCCAAGCACACAAAGCCTGTCCTGGCCAGTCCCTCCGGAGCTGTGCTGAGTAAAATCCACACCTTGCTGCTCACATAATCCATTTATTCTGGGACCCCTACAGATTTATTAATGGCGGGCTGCTTAAACCCCTCCTTTATGCTCTTGGAATAGAGTCCACAGAAGGTTATTGTTCAGCCAAGAGCCAGACAGTGAAAGGTAAATGGGGAGGGAATAAAATTCTCTATATAACTCGATACTGTGCTTTTATGAAGTTCCTATGGACTGAGACCTCCTATCCTGTCAGCTGCTGTCTGGGATTCATTAGATCCTCGAGTAATGCTGCTGAGGACTCAGCTCCTGGTATTTTGATCACTAAAAGTGGCCAGAACAACTAACTTCAGCCAAGCAGTGAAGGTTTTTTCCCTTTCAGCCGGGTGCGGAGCAGGGCAGGCCGGGCAGGCCGGGCAGGCCGGGGGCTGTGAGGGACCAGAGGAACGGCCTCGGGCTGGCACAGGGGACATTCACAGTGGCTATGGGAACTGTCTCTGCTGGGCTGGCCGGGCGCTGGAGCAGGCTGTCGGGGAGGCGGTGCAGTCACCATCCCTGCGAGTGCTGGACAGACGCCTGCCTCTGGCTGCGGGTGACGTGGGTTCGTGGTCACAGTGACGCCTGTACTGGTGCACTGGACCGTACTGAACGTCTCAAACACCTCTCCCAAGCCCGATGTTTCGGTAATTCCGTGATTCCACCGGGCGGGGCAGGGGGCCCTGCAGCCCCTGAGAGCCCCGGACGTGACGCGCGGGGCGCAGGCGGGCCCCGCCCCCGCCCCCCAGCCCGCGCGCGCGGGGGCCGAGGCGGAGGAAGT
>VXAC01006749.1:799402-813041 GCA_013399225.1 Rhipidura dahli
GGGCCGCAGCGTCTCCCGGGCCCGGCCGCACCTCAGAGCGCCGCCTGCCCCGGGCTGCCCGCCGCCGCGCAGCAGGGCCGGGCGGGCTCCCCGGGCAGGAGCGGCCGTGTGGGGCCGGGGGCGGAGGAGCCGCATCACCACGATGGCTCGGGAGCGGCTGTTCCCTGGCCCATCGGCGGTGTGCTCTGGCCTGGCCGGGCCCATGGCGCTCCCTCGCTCGTTCTCCGGCCTCGGCCCCGCTCCCTCCGGGTGCTCCGCGCCGTCCTGCGCGATGGGCTTCGGCTCACGATGGCAGCGGCGGGGTGAACACCTGCCATGGGCCGGAGGCTGAACGTTTGTTTCACTTCGAGAAAATGTTCAGCTTTTAATGTAATCAGTTCAGAAGAAGAAATACCCAAATCACAACGACCGTGACCTGTGCTAGTTAAGGCTTCTAGAAAGATTAACTGGCTGGGTTATCTTGTGGTCCTCTTATATCATCTCTGTAGTTAATAATTGTATCGTTTCTCCAGTGGGATTTGGTTTCATAGATGGCTGTGCTGTGACTTTAAGAAGCCGTTTGTTTTTTAGTCTTGTCATTGCTGTGGGAGCCCGGTTGCAATCCCCGCGGCTATGATCCGGAGAAGTTATGAAACACAAGTGCTGCTTTGAAGGACGCTGAAAGAAAAAGCTTAATCTACCTCAGCTGATAAGGTTTTGTTTAATAATTTACAATTTGTAATATGAGTTAGTCGTACAAGTAGGGCTTTGGGGGTTAATATGGAATGATACCTTTCCAATAGGTGCTGAAATCAGAACCAGCTTCTTTGGCACGTCTGTAATCTGCTCTTAAATAGGTGTGTTCTGCAGCGTGACTTAACGTTCATGCTAGGTAGGCTGCTGAAGGGATACCGTTCCTGTTCAAAGCCTATAAAAATAAGTCCCTGGCCTATGCAACACTCCTAGAATAGCTCTGTAATAAGAGCATAGTTAAACATGTGGCAGCAAGTTTATTGTAATGCCTTCTAGGGTGTTCTTATGAAGTCAGGTGACTGGGGCTGATCTTCCTAATGAACTTTCACGCTGAAGTCTTGAAATGTCATGTTTATGCAGCGCTTGGAAAAATTACCCTTTCTTTGAGAGACTGGAGTTCCTTGCTCTTCTCCTAATTTAGTCTTATAAGGTGTTCAAGAATATAACATCAATAAAATAAAACTTTGCTGTCTGTGAGATTGTGCCCTGGTCTGATACTGTGGTATCAGTGCCCTTATGACACTGCAATATTAACCTCCACTAAAACTATTTCTCTGGGTAGGAGGAATTGGAACATTCACTCGGTTAATGCTTATCTCTGAAGCACTTACATAAACAACCCATTTTGCAGTACTTATTCATATGTATGCTTAAAAAAGATGACGTCCCTAAATGAACTTTGAGGCAGTGTTTTCATGATCAGAGCTTTTTTCTGAACTTTTCTGACATGCTGTAAGAAGCTTGTGCTGAGCAAGAAAGGTTTTTAACTACAGAGTGGTATAAACTGAGAATCTGCCAAAGACCAGCGTTTCCTGTTCTCGGTGTGAAAATTCAGGACAGTGGCAGGGGGAAGTTCAGGAACAAAGGAACGTTGGACATAGGAGAACGTATGTTTGGTTTATTCTCTTTGCCTTAAAAGCCTGTATTTTTCAGGAAACTGTTAGAGGTGGTGCATTTTGTTGCTGAGCTGGCTTTTGCCACATCAATTTACTGTAGGGTTGTGCTGTTGCCATGTTTTTTCCATTTTCTGCTTTACATTTTGTCTAACGTCTTCTGCTAAAGATGAGCCATTCATACCAAAGTTCTAAAAGGTTGATGGCTCTTTTTTGTAGTCATGCAGGTCAGTTGCCAGCAGATACAGAACTTTATGCTGCTAGAACCTCTGCAAAGATTAAAAGCAAAAGCTGTCTTTAGGTGAGTTAGGTAACTACCGCCTTCCCGGTAGATCATTTTAATGACTTCATGAGCTTTGTCAGATTCCTGTAGAGAACTAAAATTATAACTTTTGTGTGGTTGTCACTGGGAAGAAGAGCGTGGTATATCTTGATTTCTGCCTACTCCCAAGTCATTTGTTAGTCACTTGGTTGTTGCTTCTGTAATTCAAGGGAGAATGTTCTGAATGTAGGAGTGGCTTGGATTAAAGTCTTCGGGGCTCAGCAGCACATCTCTGAGAGTGCTCAGTACCATCTAGTCCTCAGAAGAATATAAGATCAGGACGTGCAGGCAGTGATCTTCCCAAGAAAACTCTCCAAGGTCTCAGCGATCTGGTTTAGAAGGCTTCTGATCTGCAAATGAACACATCGAATTGCTTTCTGAATCTAAATTCTTGGCACCCCCTGTATCCTTCAGCAAGGAGTTCTGCAGCTTAACTGTATTTTACGTGAAGAACTGTTGTCTTAAGTATTTTTCGAACCTGCCATCAGCTGGTTTTGTTTGACACCCCAAGTCGTGGTATTGAAAACCTTTAATTTGTGTTCTGTGCCTTTTTGAGTCTTAGTTGTTGCTGGTCATCAAGAAGAAGCAGCCGTGCTCTGTATCCTTTTGAGCTGCATTGATGCGTAACACGGTGTTTGTGTTTGGATTGCCTGCTGTGCCATAATTTGTCAGTCCTGTGAGTGTGCATAAATGTCTCCTTTGATGCACCGTGAATACATATTTATATAAGCTATTTAATGTTGGTCCTCTCGTCTTAAAAAATATGTCCTTTTGGTTTTTAGTGGCAAAATATGCCCCCTCAAATACTTTGTCTGTTGGCTCAGCAGTGAGTACCCAGTGATTCAGCATTAGATGTTGAAAGTGTTGAGCTGAAGGGATTACTTTTGAGCAAATCCAGTCTGTGTTGGCATTCTGATGAACCACAGTAGGGAGAGCAGCAGTTGGGTGATTTTTGTAACACACGAGAACTGCAGCCTTGGCTAGTGTGGTACTGCCTGGTGAGAAGTGATGTGTTCTAGGTTCATAGTCTCAGGGAAACTTTGCCCTTTATTTGTGTTTGTGTTTTGCATTGTATTGCCTAGCTGCATTTTCATCTAATAAAAAGCATTGGTTCCTGTTGTCACAGCAGTTTCTCTTTAATGGTTATGAGAGTTTCTGTTTTTTCCTTGAAAGAACTGTTAATTCAGCTTCCTGTTGTATTGTGCAAAGCTGTCCTTGAGGTGTTTTGGCCAAGTGGAGCAACTAAAAAATGTTATTTTCTAAATTATGTATATCTATTCATTATAATGTTTGTTTCTGAGGCATCTTACCAGAAAGTGAATCTTAGACAACCTGGAGCATTTTCTCAGAGATAGAGAAGAGCACTTAGGGATGGGCGAGTGTGGTGGTGGTGGCTCTTGTTCCTCAGCAGTTCTGGCTTAAGTAGCTCCCAGCTCCTTGTATTCCTGTCCTCCCTGCTGCTGTGCTAACGTACCTGTTTGTGCAGCTGCCTTGGTCATTCCATTAGTTTGGAAACTAATCAAAACAAAACAGCCCAACAAGGGGAGAAGAAAAAAAATGATTAAATGGTTATTTTTCTGCTGAATCAGTTTCTGTAACCCCTTACTGGGTAGTACAGGCAATGATGCTGATTGATGCAATGCAAAGGATGATGACAGGCATGGAAAAGAGTCTGAAGGGGCTGCCTAAGCAGCTCTAAGTGGACATGAAATCTTACTCGTAGATGAATGAGGCCCTCCTGATTTCAATGGCAATTCTTACTTCCTGCCTCAAAGTCTTTCTGTGACTTCAGGTGATAATAACAATTCTACACTACAGCAGTCCATGCAAATCATTATATATTTTCTCTGAACTAGCAGTGGTTTGCATTAAAAAGGCTGTGGCCAAATACTGGAAAAAAACAAAACAAGGATTTTGAATTAAAGCTATTTTAGAAACTATCCAGTAGAATAAATTGTACTTCATACATCAAATTGCTACAGGGACATGGAACAGATGAGTGTGAAGTAGAGGCCAGTGAACAAATTGCAGTTTTGCCAAATGAGTATCTGTAAATTATTATTTTGAGCATCCATGTTTTACAGTATACTCATAAAATAGGTATTTTGTTTTACACAAATGCACTATCCAACTGTCTTCATCCTCGTAATTTCAGGATAATTATAGACATGTATAGAGAAACACAGTATTGCTATTAATGTAACAGCAGGCATGTTTTTGAGACTGTTTCACAGTGAATATTAACACATTACAGCTGGAGCAGCCATACAGATCAGTGTGGCAGTTGAAGTGCCAGTCTGCCTGTGCAATTAAATGATGAAATGGGCATTTGGAAAAAAAGTCCTGTGGTTCTTGCTCAGCATTCAGCATTTGTTTGTTCTTAGTGGACTCCTTGTTTTGCCAAAAAAAAAAAAATTTGTTTGAGGCTTTTTTTTTCAAGATTGAATAATTCAAACGACTTTTCTTAGAGGGGGAAGTGCGCACGTCTTCAGCATCTCCAGGAAGGGTGTCTAAAATGGGAGGCTGAACTCCTACAGTTGCTGTCAGCATTTGAGAAAGAATGTATGAAAATGTCTAATCAGATAATTATTATGCTCACTTGGTAGCAGCAATGGGCATGTGGGTGTATTACCTGCAGAGCTCTTCTGCATAAATATACACTGCTGTATGTGTCACTTACAGTACCACTGATTGTCTTTCAGGAAATGGAGGATAAGGTGATAAGTCCAGAAAAAGCTGAAGAAGCAAAATTGAAAGCAAGATACCCTCATCTGGGCCAGAAGCCAGGAGGCTCAGACTTCTTGAGGAAGAGGCTTCAAAAAGGAGTAAGTTCCTTATTGTCCACAGCGTATGGACAGAAAAATCCAAAATTCCTGTATCTGTGATTTTTTTTCCCATTCCACAGGCCTTTGCATGGAATGAGTCCTAACAACTTTAAATTTTGAGAAAGCACGAGGAAGAGAAATTTGTCTCTGCAAAACAAACACCAGGTTGGCAGGATAGCTGTTTACAGCATCAGTGGCTCAACCACACTTGTTATAAAAAATTAAACTTAGAAGCTGCTGTGATAGACTTGAAAAAACGTTAGGATAGAAACTCATCCTGAATTTATCATGCTCATTATTATTCCCCCAAAACTGATGTCCACTCCTTTTATCCATGTTTCTAGCACATAAAAGTTTGGTGTCTGCTATTAGACCAGGCATCATCTGACATTAGTGGTTTGAGAATGGTAGTATTATTCTGCATATACACCCAGACCAAAAAATAATGATAGGAGAATGAAGAGTGAGTTTCACATCTAACCAGTGTCTCTTATTTTCTTAGCTATTTGACTGGGTTTTTTTTTTTTGTATGTGTGTAATAATTCATAGAGTGATTATGTAATGCCTTTCAGGCATGCTAGAACTCTGTTCTTGGAATAATCCTAGTATGTCACTGCTTCTGATGGTGCTTTCGTTGCCATCACACTGTTGTGGTTTTTTCTACTGTTGTCTGGGCCCTCTTAGTACACGCCATGATTCCAAGTATAAATCCTTGGCAAACGAGCTGGTGGAGTTCAGTGCTGATCTAATTCTGTGCTGTCTGGTAACATATTTTGGGCATTGTTACTGTTGGCAGGTTTTTTGAATAATCTTTGTCTCCTAAGTTGGAACATACGAAGCAGCATTAATGGTTGCTGGGCCTGGGCAGGTGGTGGATGAGGTGACTCCCTCTGAGTTAAGCTGCACAGTCAAATGCAGCCTAAATGAGACTTCACTGGGTTCAGGGTATGTGTAGACACAGAAGGGAGTGGTAAGTATGTACTGTGATGGTATCTCAGGAAAGCAGGCCAGCATTCACTCAACAAGGATTGATAGCCATAAAGGATTACAGCTGCTTGCACTTGGTGTGAATGTGAGAAAATCTCACCACCAGCAATAACAACCTGGACAATATCTTCATCTTAATTATACACTATTGAATGCAAAGGCTCTTGCAGCATGTACTTTCAAATCTGAGCACAGACAGATCAATGGCCATCTTAATTGACTTTTGCTACTCTGATAAAAGATGACATAAACTTGTGGATTCCAGTTAACAATATGCCTTCTACTGTTCCTGATGTGGTGATAATAGCTTCCATTTTATTTTTTATTGTTTCAGTTTAGTGTGCTCAGTGTCTTAAATGAGGAGACATCTTTACTTGATAGAGATTCTGGTATGTTTTGGGCTGCCTCTACTGATGGAGGTTTGAAATTGAGTGAGGGTAGTGTGTGTGCTTTCAGGGAGTGTTTCTGACACAAAGACACTTGGACAGACATAGTTGGTTTGAAAGGGGTGATCAAATGCAGGCCATCTGTGAGAAGCTAGAATACATGAGGAACATGCTGAGCATTTTGCAGCTGGTTGGTACCAATACAGAATAAAGACTGGTGGCAGTGTGCTGCCTGGAAGCACTTAGACATAGCAGGTAATGATGGCTGTTGTTGAGCTGACTGAGGACTAAGCTTGTACAAACCTAACTGGGGACTCTGCTCTTCAGAGATGGTTGTGATTGTAAACAGTAGGCAGTGGTGTAAATCTTGATCCTGAATCTAATTTTTTTTTCCTCATATGAAATCTGTTCAAAATAATGGGTTACAAGCATCTTAGTGGTAGACCTCATGGTAAGATATAAAAACAGTGCAACTTCTCCTGCAAAATGTGTCAGTGAGCAGTTGAAAACTTGATGCAGAGCTGGGATGAAATTCCATGCCTCATCTCACCGTGATGTGGATAAATAACAGTCATTTGGCTTTGACATGCATAGATAACTTAATATTTTGAGAAATGTGGCTACTCTTAAAGGTAGTGCTAATAAAAACTTGCTGATATATTAAGGAACACTGTTTTTCAACAAGGAATTTCAAACTTAATTTACTTTTGTATTCAGAAAAAAAATGGAATGTGGGATAATAATTTCCTTGACATAGTTCAGAAGGACTGCACAGTAGGTTTGACTTTGCTAAATAATTGATTTGGGAACTTGAGGGATTATAGTTTCACTGTTTTAACATGTGCAGAGACAGGGTTTTCTTGTGAGCACACATTTTCATGCTGCTTTGATCTCTGGTGTGATAGACCAGGCTCTGTTCTCCAGCTTTAATTCATCCATTGATTGGTTATTCTGTGTAGCAGAACCTGTTCACTGCAACAAAATTTGAAAACCCCAAGGTTTCAGTTGTGGGAGATGAGCTTTTTGGAAAACCAGGGCAAAAATAATGTTCATATTATTGTTCACTATCATGTTCACAGTGATGTTAAGAGTTCAGCTGTCTGTGCTTAGTAGTCTTGATAATACCTTTTTTTAATCAATGTAGAGCTACCTTGACAAATCAGGGAGATTTTAGAACTTTTTAAAATTTAAAATACTTATTTAATGATGTAATTTGGTGTATACATCTGATAAGATTTCAGGCTTTTAAATATATGTGTTTTGTCTTCTAGCAAAAATACTTTGATTCTGGTGATTACAACATGGCTAAAGCAAAGATGAAGAATAAGCAACTGCCTACTGCAGCTCCTGACAAGACAGAAGTCACTGGTGACCATATTCCTACTCCACAGGATCTTCCACAGCGGAAACCATCTCTCGTTGCTAGCAAGCTGGCTGGCTGACGAGCACGGCTGAACTGCATGATTATTCTCATTCCTGTTATTTCTCCTTAATAGTTATTTCTCACCCTCACATCCCCCTTTTTCTTTCTTACACTAAGTCATGAGACTGACAGCTTTGCAGGTAGCGATAGCATGTGCTGCTATTGTAAGGGAATACTGTTAAGAGTAAAACATAGTATTTGGACTAGTTGAGAACAATGCACTGATTAAAAAGGACAAGTTTGGTTAGAGCAATGTAATCTACTTGAAAATGTACATATTACCCATTTCCTAGTGTAGGTCTGGTTCCAGCAAGTGACATCGCAAGTTTTACAACTTCTAATGTTTCTGCTTTTGTTATTTCATCTTAATTACAGCATATTTGTATTTAATATAACCTCCAGTTGTGTTGGGTTTTTCTTCCGTGTTTGGGTTTGTTGTCTAAAATAGAGGTTTAGACCACAAGTTGCTAGATGGTAAAGCATGTATAAAAACAAAGACAGGGCTCTGATTGAATTTTGTTTCTGCTTTTGAACTTGAACGGCCTTAAACCTGTTTCAGCTTTAACAATAGAGTTTTTACTTGGGCAATATTTGCCCATTCTGGCGTAACTCTTGTGAACCTAGTGCTTATTGACAACTGCCTGTTGAAGCTGGTATTCTTTTCAGTTCTGTAGCTTAGGACACACTTTTGTTGAAGATGTGGATGAAGTGTGCATGTGCATAGACTGTTGAATTCACTCTTGTGCCATTCTTTGTAAATACAATAGTTTTGCACAACCTTTTGCAAAGTCTATTAGTTTTACATTTTAAAAAGCAGATAACGTGCCAATCAAAGCACAAGTGGTTCTGTATCTTTCAAAGTCTTGTCCTGAAACTAAGAGCCCAGAATCTTGCTACTGAAAGTAAAAATTGTATACCTGAAGTTTGTGAAACACATTTACACTTGACTCAAACTTATGCTTTTGCAGTTGTATATTTTGTTTCACAACAATATCCAGCATTCAAATATAAATCTGGAATTTGTACCTATATTTGCAGGCAAGTGCCCTTTCTGTTCAGCAGTTGTTTAAGCTTTTAAAGCAGAAATGCTGTTGACTTGGAATATGGCTAAGTGTACTGTTCTAGAGAGTTCCCTGTGTGGCAAACACCAAATCTGACGTTTGATATGCAGTTGTCTTTGGGCTATTTTAGACTTCTGGAAGCAGAAGGGTACCTTTTTTTTTCTTGGACTCCTGAAGAGGCAGTAAACGATTTCCTTTTCTTCGTTCTACAGCAGCCCCTCGTTGGTTTTGGGAAAATAAATATCTTGAGAGGTATTTCTATAATTACCTGTTGAAAAATAGGTAACTTTTCATATCAGAAAATAGGAATGAACTCCATTTCATGTTTATGATGAAGGTTGTAATACCAGATAGCCAAAATACCTAGTTGATATTAGTCAGGTGAATTGATGCATTTAAAGGCATGTTAGTTCAATGAAATCAGAATATTGAAAGTGGTGTATGATCCATAATATAACTGATTTTCATTTAGGTAGTTACAGCCTTCGCATTCTTTGGGAGAACAAGAAACTCTTTGGGAAGATCAGTTTACTGAATGCCTTTTTCTTTTAAAAATAGTTTAGTTACAGCCTATTAAAAACAAAGCACCAATGTGAGTATTTTAAGAGAGAACACTTAAAGATGCATGTTTTTAGAAGCTTGTACTTTGTGCTGCCATATTAAGAAAGGTCTTGGGGTATAAAGGACTGCTAGTCAAAACCAATGCTGGCCCATATCTTCTGCAATGCTCTCTTCTAAAGACAAACAAAATGGTCAAGAGAAAATGAATAGTCTTTATTTGGTCCTGTTCTGATCAGAACATACAGTGTCTGTGTAATGGTTTTGATTCAGAGAATCAAAACCAGAGAATTTCAGAATTGCTAACCTGATCCTTTTAAGTCTGTATAGCCCTTTTCAGTAGTTAGATAGGTTTTGTCAAGCCTGTCCTTACTCCTTATCCTCCACTAGTATTGCAAATAATTTGTGGTTTTTGCAGAACAGTTTGAAGAAATGGACCTACCTGACTTTAAAAAAATTAGGCTGGAAGAATGACAAGGAAACTGGAAATATTGAAGCAAGTTGCTTTTTGTAGATGTTCTAATGTGAAAACCCCTCTTTATTTTTCTATCTATAAATTAAATTGAAACTTAATGATAGGACTGGGCCTGAAAGAAATGTTGAACAGCTTATGGTGACTTGCTGTGTATTGTCTGCTGCCACTATTCTGTAGCTCCCCTAAGGTGAGTTCCCTTGATGTTTGGGAAGGTTTAAAAAGATAGCCATTTAAATTTAAACATTCCACTCACTTAGCTACAACTCAGCTTGTCCTGCTGGTTGGACAACACAAGCTCTTCTGATGCTCACTCAGTGACTTGCAGTTCCTAAGATTACTACAGATTCAGCTATGAATATATTGTCCATGTGTATATTTGAAGTACTGTAATACTAACTAGGTCAGTGACTGATTATGAGCCTTCACATCTGACAGACCTCAGCAGCAGGCACAGCTCTTTTGATTCTATACACTGTATAAAACTTAAGTCCAGTAGTCACTTAACAGTAAATGGAACATGACTGCAAATTGATGCTTTACTTTCAGCTTACTCCAGCAAGATAACTCAGCTATCCAAACTGATGTACATAATGTATTATATGAGTTTTACCATTTGATAATTGCCTTTTTCAAAGAAAACCTGTCCACACTATAGACTAGCAGTCCCTTTCATATCTTGCCTTTAAAAATAGACTGTGTTTAGTTGTTAGAGTAGTACTCATGTAGGCTTGTAATAGCAGATAGCACCAACATTTTATTTGAGATAGTTAAGTGGATTAATTACAACTTCACGGATATGTCCCCAAATCTGTAACACCAAAGGCTTCTCTCATTGTTCTTGATGTGGTAGGACAGTGTTTGTGTAAAGGCCACAGGAGTACATTTTGTTGGACATATTTACACCCAGTCAAGATGATAAGGTGATTAAAATGTCAATTGTTCTTTACAAACTTACACATTGTATAGTATACAGAATAAATTGATTTACTTAGTTTTTATTGCAACATGGAGGTTTGTCTCATCTTTACTGTGGTTTCTTAAACAATACTGGATACTTCGGTATTCTCTATGGAATATTTCTAAACCCTAAACCTTGCTACTCTGTATCATTAAAAATATGACTGGGCTTTGGTTTCTAGTATGTTAGACTACAGAATTACTTTAATGTAATCACATTTATATATATTTCAGTGCTTATTTTTCTATTAAGGCAATTAAAGCTTATTGTTTGAAAACTCCGTAACAGATGATTGTTTTGGTCCCTTGCACTGGATGAAGGGGATGTCTGGGAACCAGCCTGGTGCAAAGAAGTTGCCATTGCTTTAGACTGTTGGCCTAAATATGGCAACATTTCCAGAAATCACAGTGCTGGAAGAAGTCTGAGTAATTTGTCAGTCAGCGTGAGGCTCAGGTACTGATCTTTGCACAGCTTCAAATCCATGGGGTGTCCTTTCTCAGTTAGCTCAGTCCCCAAGGTTGCAGTAACACCCTCTGTGCTCTGCATACCTGCATGGTGCAGGATTGTCTCTCTTCTGATATCTGTTGCATTAAATTTCAGAGTTCTTAACTGCTCATCAGTACTGGCTGAACCCAGCCCTGTTTGTTTTCTACAGCTGAAGTCTTCAGGCCTGGCCCTTGCAGTGAGAGAACCTGGGCTTGGCAGAGAACTCGCTGCCTGCTCGTTGTAGTGTGACAACAGCATAGGAAGCCCTGTGTGAGAAGGGAATTCCTGTGCCACAGTTGAACAGATCACAGATATGAACGGAACACAGATGTAAGGGAAAAGATAGGACAGATGATTTGTAGCTGCTGAAAATTACATGAAAATTCAGTATAAAATTCTGCACTAGGACTGTGTCAGTTACATCAGCTGTACATTGTTATCTGGAACACCCTGGGATCTGTGCTCTGAAAAAAATGCCATCTTTTCAAAAGCAGATGTTGTGCAAGGTAAGAGATGAGGTCATTTAAAATCTTGATAGCAAATATTTGATGCAGGAAAAGTAGTAAGTAGTCGGTCTGGATACATTAAACAGGTTGTTTCTTGGCAACTTTCGGTGCCCCCAATTTCTGTCCTTAATGGCAGATTTGAAATCCTGGTTTATGCAAATTGTGTCAAATCACAGCATATTTTGGACTCAGATATCTATTTTTTGCTGTGGCTTATAATTACATTTGGCTCCTGAGCTCCAGCTGTGAAGGGCTGAGATCAGTAATCCACAGTCCAGGCGAACGCCTGAAATGAGTATCTTTGAATTTAGAATAGAGATATCCTGAGGAAAGGGTTCAAAATACTGGATATGAAGCATCACACAGCCAGAGGGGAGGTCCAGGTCCTTTCTGAAAACAAAACTGGAATTTCAGTTGTTCACAATTTCAGTGTTGCACATGAAGGATGACTGGTAGCTTTAGTACAGATCTCTGTGGTTTGCCTTGGCGTACAGATGAAGAGCAGCTATGAAAACTGCTCAGCCAAAACCTCACCCCTGACCTGGACAGCAGTTCCCAGGAACCTGTTGGGGCTTTTTGTAGCACTGAATGTCCTGTTCTGCTGATGGGAGTGAGCCTCCTGGCATGGGACAGCAACAGCAGTCAAGGTTGATAATACCAGACATATGGGTAGAACATGGGAAAAAAAAGTATTTTTAAAATTCAGTTCACAGTATTTTGAACTCTCCCAGCAGAATCAAGCATTGTTTTAATCTCTGCTCTGAATGTACTAACCTTAGTTTCCCGGCTGTGAAGGTCAAATATCTGCACCTAATACAAACAACTCTGGGTAAGCTCCCTGTTTTCATCTTGGCTGTTTTTCATTTGTACTTGCTACTTTCTCCATCTCCTTCCCAGACAGCAGCAGTAATGTCCAGCTGAGCATTGGGAGTGTTTGTTTTAGAGGGCAGGATAGCATTTTCTCTCTGTTACTAAGCTGATGAGTGATTTTTGACCCATCTCTTTCATGGATCAGTTTCTCTGTAAAGGTTTGTCTGTTTCTTTCACAGTCACGGTGAGTTTAAGGTGCAGTATGGATGCTACCCACTGAATACAGCTGTTAGCTAAACAGTTGAATTCTGAGAGAGGATAAATACTCAAAAGCACTTTGAGTGGCAAACATACCTATCTCAAGCTTGGTTTGTATTTTGGACTACTTGGAGTAGTAGGATGCATTTCCAAGGTGAAAAAGGAAAATCAAGAAAGAGAGTAATATCTTCAGTTCTGTTGTCAAAAGGATTCTGAGCTGTAAAAAACAGACATTAACGATTCATAAAGCAGTGGGGTGTCATCTTGAGACCTTGCTGGGACACGGACTAGGCTTTTCATTCTGATTTGACATGGATATTAAACTTTTCAAAGATGCATACCTCCATGTCTGGGTGAGAACTGGACTTGATTATTGAAGGAACTGGTTTGGCCCCATTTCCCTTCAGTGCTTTCAGTAATGGTTTGAACGACAGAAGCAATCAAGCTGAATGAGGCTGTAAACAATTTGAAGGATGGGATTAGAATCGGAGAGAAAAAAAACCCCAAACTGGAAAACTTGGCACGTAAGAAATACATGCCAAATGCACAGTGGGCGTAACTGGAGGGTGGTAGGACGGCAGCCAGGCGCACAGAGGCTGCTGCAGGCTGTGACACTGATGCAAACCCAGTCGGACGAGGCTCATCCTCAGGACCGGCGCCGCTGGAAGAAGGGACCGGACCCTTCCCTGCGCCTGGTGATGCCCGGCGTGCGGAGCCTCCTCCGCGCCTCGAGCGGGGCACGGGCTGGGGCCAGCCAAAACTATAAACACCCCTGATGAACAAACGAGAGAAAAGAAAATTAATTTTAAAAACCCAGGATGGTGAGGGAGAGGAGGAACACCGGCTCTGGCATAAAGCAGGGGGCGCGCAGCCCCACCGATCGCCCCCCGGGCTCCGGGAGCCGCCGGGCTGGAGCAGCGTCCCGCCCGCCGGTGGGAGGCATCGCCCGCCCCGCGTCC
>VXAC01006749.1:813120-855103 GCA_013399225.1 Rhipidura dahli
CGGAGGGGCTCGGAGCCCCGGGCCGGGCCGCGGGAGCCGCCGGGCGCCCTCCGTGCTCCGCCGCCCCGGCGGGATGCGGGATGCGGGATGCGGGATGCGGGATGCGGGATCCGCGCTCCGGGGGATGCGGTGGGGCAGCGCGGTTATCGCCCCGGGAACACCGGCCCGCTCCTTGAGGAGGAACGGCTGCTACGGCGTGAGCGCTTTGATATTCAGCCTCGCTTTTTGGTGACACTGCACCTTTGGATTATGTTCTTCTGGCAGCCGTTCAGAAGCCCTGCAGTCAGCAGCGATGCGCAGCGTGANCCGCCGGGCGCCCTCCGTGCTCCGCCGCCCCGGCGGGATGCGGGATGCGGGATCCGCGCTCCGGGGGATGCGGTGGGGCAGCGCGGTTATCGCCCCGGGAACACCGGCCCGCTCCTTGAGGAGGAACGGCTGCTACGGCGTGAGCGCTTTGATATTCAGCCTCGCTTTTTGGTGACACTGCACCTTTGGATTATGTTCTTCTGGCAGCCGTTCAGAAGCCCTGCAGTCAGCAGCGATGCGCAGCGTGACTCTCATATGCTCTGTAATCAGACATTTTTCTAATCTTTTTGGTCTAGTGTGTTGGTATCTCATCAGCTTCTGCCTGGAAACAGTTACTGTGCATCTCGACGGCAAAGCCTGCAGACTGAGATGTGGAAATGGTTGTTTTCACCTCTAGCAATGCGTTGTTTTCATTGCTCTGCCTTGAGCTAATGCATAAATCTAAAAAAAATTACAGACAACAGGTCTTTAAGGGCAGAAGGGATGACAGAGGTCACTGGAATTGAGCAGGGCAGTGCAACATGGGAAACTCCAAATAGTTCTTTCAAAAGGTTTGCACAGTCAGAGAGTGTTGTTAGGAAAGCCACACCATCTAGATCCCTGAGCCACTCCAGGATTATCCCCAGTCTAGCACTCTGCAAGGAAGGAAAGGAAACAGAGTTTTTGTTTTGACATGAGTAGGTCAGTTTCTTTGCAGAGTCCTCCCAGTCAGGCGTGGTGGGACAGCGACCTGGGCGTGCCTCAGGCCAAATGGAACCCGACAGTCCCTTCAGCAGGGCTGCCTGTGTCTGAGAATGTATTTGTGTAAGAGAAATTGCAGGAGAGGTGAGGAGCATGCCTGCCCCCCCTAAGGAATACTAAATGCAGCAGTGATAGGGCACACCGGGGTGTTTTTGTGTCTCCTACAGGAGCATCTCTGAACTCTCCCAAAGGGGTGAAATTTACCATCCTGGTCAAGAGAGCTGTGGCTGCTGTTTCCAGGCACCCCATTGACCTCTGTGTGAGGAGTTATGTTGGAAATGTGTTTTTGATTTCTCTCTCTCTGTTGATGTTCTTCTTATGGAATTAAAATGTCTCATAAAGTGTGGATCAGAATACTTTCTTTTTCTTTTTTTATTTCCAACCTCGTCTGACCTTGAATTCTCTTCACTGAGTGGTTGAATCCTTTGGTCAGAAGCTCCTCCAAAAATGTGGGTGTGCTGTTGTCTTGGACCGTGTTACAGTGGAAAGCTCAGGGCCCCTTGTAATTCCTGAGGAGGGCCTGGCTCAGAGTTGGACAGGCCAGGGTAGGAAACCTGCTGGGTGCTCGAGAGACCCTCTGCTGGCTTTTTCCTCGAGTAATGGCAGCATGCTGTTTGAACAGCATTCAGTATCTCATCCTTGATTAGGGGACATCAGTAATGGATTTCAGGTCAAAGCATGCTGAGGTAAAAAGAGCAAACACAAAGTCAGACAAATGCAGGGATGATCCTGCAGCAGGGACTTGCTGGGTGATGAAGGCTGCTGGGATTGCTTCTGTGCTTCACTCTCACACCACAGGCTGTTCTTGTCCTCTTTAGAGACGTACGTAGGCACAGAAAGAGTGAATTTCACATCTTTTTAAACTGGTAAGCAGAGATTGCCATTCAGGGCAGCTGCTTAAAGTACCAGAGCTTCCAGTGTGGCATCAACTCTTATCATATGGTGTTGGCAGAGAGATTTTCCTGGCAAGCAGGGTCAGGGATGAATTTTCAGCACATGGTTGCTGCTGTGTGTGTGCCCTGAAGCAAAGGCAGCTCTGTTACCCTCTCCCACTGGATGCCCCCATCCCAGCCTGCCCCTGTTGTTCAGGTGGCTGTGCTGGTGTGGGTGACTTGCAAGGATTGTTGGTAAAGTTGTGTTAATGACTGGATGACCAGGGTTGCAAAGAAGTTGTCAGCATCTCCTCAGGTGCTCTCTGAGAATGGGAGGACAGACTTATTTCCAGCTGGGGGTGGTGGAAGTGGGGCTCTGCTGGATGCTCCAGCTTTGCTAGTATGTTCTGCCTTCAAATTTGGGTTCTTTGCATGCCAGCATAAAAATAGCACCTACTATCCCATATTGAACCACATATTGACAGAGCTGAAAGGAACTCTTATTTTTCCAAGCTAAATCATTTTTTGCTAGAAGCCAGTGATACAGAGTTTTTGAAGAAGTCGTGCCACTCCTGTGAAAGCCCTATTGCTTTGATTCATCCAGGTGTGTTTCTAAATTTGGTGGCTGTATAGCCAGCCTTGGAGTTGGATGTGGCTGTAATTAATCTGGAAGTTTGGGTTTAAGTTAGAGGACTGGCTCAAGTGCACTCAGGAGCCAGCTGTGAGCAGTGGGCCCAAACCATGCAAGGCTTGGCATTCCTGTGCCCAGTGGCACTGCAAATGCAGACTCTGCTTGAGGGCATGAGCTCCAGTTTTGGGGTGAAGCAGCTGAAATCTGTTCCATGAGTTATATCTCAGGCATTCTTACAAAAAATGTTACACCTTTGAGCCTTGTCCTGTTGGATATATACCACTGGCAGGTTGGTGGTCTTGTTCTAAGTTCATTTCTGAAAGTTTTGGTTCTTTGCCTTTGCAGACAGACTTAGGAGGATCCTGGTGTGGTTCCTGGATCACTGTAGCCCCACTGGGCAATGCTGGGATGTAGCTGATGGCCATTTCAGGAGCTGTTGACCAATGACAGATATACATCTCTTGCTGCTGACCCATAAAAATTGATAGGGACAATCTAGGCCATGTGCTGGCTTTTGTTAAGTGTAATTTGATTTCTGTGGAAATTAAGAACAAGTGATAATGCTGTGCCTAGAATTGGAACTCATCTGACTGCTCTGCTGGAGCTGCCATGCTCTGTGTTAGGCATCACCTTTGTGAGGTTCAGGGGTGTGAAACGTGCTCTGCTTGCCTGTAAACAAAAATCAACAAAACAGATCAGATACTGTGCTTATGCTGCCTCTTTTAAAGTCAGAGTGAAGAGGTGGCATTTGTGTTCTCCATTTCCATCTATTTTTCCCTGGGTTTGAGTTGTTTCTCTTTCTTGCTGTGCTTTCCTAGAGCAGGCTGCTTTGCCCTCTCGGGATTTCTGTTTGACTTTTGCACGGCTGTGTACAGTGCACTGATTTATTTACTTATCCATTCAGTCAGACACTCATTTATTTTCATTCTTGCTGCTACTGATTTGCTCCTCCCTTTCCATTACTTTGAGACGAAGGGAGCCAGCTCCAGCTTGCTTGGTCCTAGCACAGGGCCTAATCCAATTTCAGTTCTAGTGGGTGGAAATGTTCCTTTGAACATAGAGAAAATAAGTAAACAGTTTTCACTGGAGAGCATGGCCTGGGCAAACTGAACTCAGTAGCTGGCCTTGAAATGGCTCAGTTTGAGGGTTTATGAGCAATAAATTGAGTTAGGGAAGTGTCAGAGGAAACTGCACAGAACAAAAAGCTGCTTGTGCTGTCCCCAGCGCTGCAAGTGGCCTTTCTTGCTTTGCCATGGCTGTGTGCAGCAGCTGCTCTGGGGGTGCAGCCAGGGGTGTCACAGTGCTCACTCTTCTCCTTGGCTTGTGCTGGATCCCTGCCAGCAGAAATGGCAAACAGTGGCTTCTGACCAGGGAATGGCTCTGCTGGGGTGTTAGTGCTACATGGGGAGGGAAACACAGCCAAAAACCAACTTGAGCATGAGAGAGAAAATCTAACTATCTCAAAATTTCTGGGACTATTGGTGGACTTTCCTTGGGATTTGAAAAAAGCTGCTTTAATTACATGGTACCATACATTGCTGTGCAGACTGTTGTTGTAAAACAAATTCTTTCACCTGGAGAGCAAGAGGCCAACCCACACACAGAGCTGAGATATTTGACTTATTTACAGTTGTGCACAGAAAGGGGTGCTGGGTGGCAAACCCACAAAGCCAGCACCACGACTGCCAAAACTTTTCACCAGTTACACAGTTTAGCAAACAAAGGCGTTAATGTTCATTGGCTACAAGTTACCTAGTTCTCTTATTAATTAGTATTCTGTCTCCTGTTGGTTAATGATTCTCTTGCTTCTCATGCTAAGTCCTCATGCTCAGCCTTTCTCTTCTTTTGGGGTGGAGGTTTCTTGGGTCAGTGGCTGTGAGTTTCTGGTCAGGGTCTGCCCCTGCTGGAATTACCTTTTACCCACTCAGAACTGATTCAGCACAGTTGCCTGAGTTGGCTTTATTAGTTTCTTCCTTTTCTGGGGGATTCTGTCACATGTCCTTGTGCCCCCTAAATTCTGCATTCTGTGTGCCACCATCAGTGGGCATCCTTCTTCCCGAGCTTTGTTCACCTCCCAGCAGGCCTGAGATCACTGGGGCACGTTGAGCCCTAAGCCTTAACAAAGCAATTCTACCAGCAAATACTTTGTCTTTCAAAGTCCTGGACATCACTGAGAGCTTGGCAGCTGCTGTCTGTTTCACAGGTGAAATCTCCTTTCCTGCTGATAAGGATTGAAAGTACACAAAGACCACAGAACATCCTTAGGAAAATGTTTACGCATTGCACATTTTGCAACAGAACTACTGCCTGTGATCTCAGCGTTCAGTGAGCATTAAACACAGCCAGTTGTCTCACCAGGCCTGCCTGGTCCTCCTGGAGCCTGGGTGCCCATCAGGGCAGGGCTGGGCGCTGTTCAGGCTCAGCCCCAGCACACTGCAGGGCAGAGAGGCACTGCCAGCATCACACCTGAGCTGCCAGGGAATGCCATCCCCACAGGCACTGAGCCCTCTCTGGGTACTTTATAACTGCTCTCTGCCTCCTCTGAAACCCTGACACAGCTGTGGGACAGGGAGTGTTGCAGCTGTGCCTGTGCTCGGGGACCTGCGCTGTCACTGGGATAAACGCGGTGCCAGCTGTGCCCGTGACAAGCCACAGTGCTGGGCACACACTTTATTCCAGTGCCTGCAAAATAAGGGTGCTGAGGACACAGTTACCCAACAACAGCACTTGGTTTAACCTAACTTTGACATTTTATTGTGTTTTTGTAAAAAAGCCTGTTCTCTGTAGTCAGATGTCAGCCAGGGCAGCTGAAGAAATTGAAAAAGCTCTTAAGTTTTCCAGCAGCAGCTTTGTGATGTGTCAGCAGTCTGGGGTTGAAATGGACTGTGAGCTTTGGGAAGCCAGGCAGGCCATGGTTTAAGCTGGAGCCCAGCCTGCTCCCCTGGGCACTGTGTCCGGAGGAGGAAGTGATGCCACTCTGGTGAGGTCCAGAGATACCAAACTGTGAAAGCTGCTCACAGCCCACAAACAGCTTCTGGGAGGGTGTATCCTGTACTCCTGATGAAACACTGAAAGTGTAGCATGGTTGGGAACTGCTTTTGGGTGATAATAGCTTTATATTTTAAAATACTCTTTTTTTTTTTTTTTTCTGTAGACCTAATCTTGAAAGTTTTGTTACATTTAAAGAACTGTGAAAGTCCCATTTATAATAACAGGCATTATTTGTTCAATTCTTTGAATATGATGTTAAAACATTTACCTAGTGGTATTAGTGGATTATGTGGGATCCCCCCCCAAAGTGTCATCAGCAACACTTGCAGAGTAATAACATCTGTACATGGAGCTGCCACTGGTTATTTGCAGTCTGTTCCTACTGCAGGGATTTTATAGCATGTGCCAGATGGGTTAAGTAATGGATTACTGATAATTTTTAGATAAATAAATGATCAGATAAAGTGCTGCCAAGCTCCTGCTATGTCAGAAAATGTGTGTAATGACCACCATTATTATCTTTTGTTGAGCCAGAGAGCTCCAGTTGTGTTGTAAGGGATAGACAGATGTACCTAACTCTTAGGGTTTGCTTGTGGGACCTTTGGGAGTCTAATTCTCTCCATGTGTTCTAATAACAAATTAGTTTGTCTCTCTCTTTGTGAGACTCCTTGCCTAATCTCTATTGGACTAAAGAAAGCATTTTTTTAACTGCAATGTGCTCACTGAGCCAGCTGAATTGGAGGAAGTCACACAAATGTCCAGCAGCACATGGTTGCACTGTTTCTGGACAGTCTATTTTTAGCAGGGTTTTTAAAAAGCAAGCAGTGGCAGTGGGGTTAAGCAGTGATGGTTTCTGCTGTGAGGGAAGGCAGAAGCCTGCAGTGGGTCTGTGCCTGGACTGGCCTCTGCAGCAGACCTCGAGGAGCTCGGGGTGGCCTTGGGGACATTCACAGAACCACAGGATGGGTCAGGCTGGGAGGGACCACAGTGGTCACCTGGGCCAGCCTCTGTGCTTCAGCAGGGCCATCCCAGAGCACATGGCACTGCATCGTGTCCAGGTGAACTGAGGGAGACTCCACAGCCTCTCTGGGCAGCCTGTTCCAGTGCTCAGGCACTGCCCAGAAAAGAGATTCTTCCCCATATTAGGATGGACCTTCCTGAGCATCAGTTTCTTCCTGTTGGCTCTTGTCCTGCTGCTCAGCACCACTGGGAAGAGCCTGGTCCATCCTCTTGGCACCCCCTCCTTTAGATATTTATACACATTAATGTATTTATTACATTCATACAGTAATTTACACACATTCATTGAATCCAGGTTTCGTTCCTTGACAGCACAAAGTAAACACAAAGCAAATATTTACTTACTTGAGGTTTTGTGTGTATTGCTGGGGTCTTTGACAGCTGCTTCTATATATGAGCACATGTACAGATGTTGCTGGTTTGAGGGGCATCTTGGCTGGAGGGAGGGTGATGAACCCAGTTTCACTCTGCCCTCTCAAGCAGCAAGAGCTCCTCTGATAAAAGTGAGTTGGGGACTTGTTTTGTGCCTCTTGGTTAAAGTCACCTGAGCTTTGTGTGCATGTCTGAAATCAGGGATGAGCAGAGCCTGAACTCCTTTGCTTGGCTGGCTTTTCTTTGGCGTGCTGGAAGGTGCAGAGGTTGTGTCTGATCTAATTTTGTGCTCACTGTAGTGGAGCAGTGTTTACTACTGCGTGTGTCGTGCTTCACTCTGAGAGTGAGAGTTGGAACAGTTGGGCCCAGGGCCAGGGAACAGCGTTTGGGCAAAGCTATTGTTCCTGATGCTTCATTAGCGAGCCACTCCAGTGAGCTGGAGCAGCAGAATGCACCTTCTGCTTGTCTTCTCTGCTGCTGAAATAGCAAGGCAGAACTTGCTATCTGTCCTTAATAATAGGTGGTTGTTGTTGCAGCAACATAGGGGGTTATGGTCAGAAGTAAACCCATGGCTCTTGGAAATTTCCTTCATGTCTGTGACATTGACTTTTTCATCAAACTGTGTCTTTCTGCTTGTTTCCATGGATCAGAACCCACTTAAGATATGCTACAGCAAGGATGATGTTTCTAAGAGTTTGGCTGTTTCAAATTGGTACCAAAACTTTTAAGAAAGTGGAAATGCTTTAGGCGTGAAATTAAACCTGTTATCTAAAAGTCTCGGGAGACAGAGAAGATTCAAACTGTTTTGAATCCGCGGGCTCTTTGTACAGAGGAGGTGACTGTAACTTCCCCTTTTGCTGGCTTTGCTCTGGGGCTGGGTCTGTGAGGCTGAGCTGCTTGGGTTGCTAAGGCTTTGTTTCCCTGCACTAAAGGCAGGGCTTTGGTGACTCTCCTGGCACAGAACACTGCTGCATGCCTGTGCCAGTGCCACCCTTTGCTCAGGACTGCATCATTTCCTCCTCGTTCTCTTGGCTTTGCTTAACTCTGGGTTTGCTTAAGCCTGATTCTGCAAAGATTTATCTTTATCTCGTGTGACTAATCACACATTGCTTCATTTTGTGCTTTCAAATCGAGCACGTCAGTATGAAAGATCAAGCCCTTTATTCTCTGTTTCTTCTTATGACAAGGAAATAACTTTGCTGTCCTATAGCTGTTGGGAGTGATTCCTGTGGGAAAACAACTAACACATCCTAGGGATGTCTCTTGTCAAGTTTTCTGAGCAAAGCTCTGTGTATGCAGCATTGCAATAAGTTAGGACGTGTCTGCTTAAACCCCACTTTTAATGTTTAATGGCCAGAGTGTATTTTCAGCAGAAGCTTCCACTTCCAGGACCCTGCCATCTCATGGTGCCACTCATCTTTTAGCACAGTCCATGGGTTCAGTTTGCTGCAGGCAGCAGTCCAGTGTCAAACCTCGTGTGAGATGAATAACCTGGGCTGCCCAGCACTGCACAAACATGAGAACCACAGCGTTCCCGGGCTGGTGATCTCGGTGCTTTTGGGGTCATCCAGGTCACTGTCTGTGCCTCTTCTGTCACAGTACAGCTGCTCTGCTTGCTGCTTGCAGCTAACTCAGTGTTCAGTAGGTTGTTTCTATGTGTCAGCCTGTTTACACACAAAGAAAATAAGGAAAAGAAATCACTGCTGTTAAAGCAGTTTGTGTGGGTTCTGTGTGTTTCGGGTTTTTGTTGCTTGTTTGTTTTTTAAAGAGGCAGAGTAGGTGGTGTGGTTACATTAGAGAGGCCCTTCCTTGCTGAACTGTGGATGTTAAGCAGCTGGAAGGTAAGCACAGGAAACATTAGGCACTGCTAATGAGGTTTAAAGACTTGACTCCATTTGAATGTCTGTGGACTGCAGCTACTTTTAAAGACCCAACTTTTAGTGTATCTGCACATTTTAATGCACATTCTAAAGTGCAAATGGATTACTTACAGAAGCAGAGATCTTGTGTTTTACACCTTCTGTTCTCCTGAGTGGCATGGGTTTAGTTTCTTTGGCCTGTTAGTCAGGGACAATAGCAAGAACTTTCCCTGACTGATACTCAAGGCTGGGTAAAGCTTCTCTTAGAGGGAGAAGGTACAAACATAACATCAGAGAATGGGTAAAAGTGAGAAGTTGCCATGATCATGAACAGTTTGAGGGAGCAATATGGGGATTAAACTGGAGGAGAATCAGTCAGGAATGCAGAATGCAGCTCTGGTTTTGTGTCTGTCAGCTCCATGCTGTTCAGTGAAAGTTGTGGCTACTGTCTGTACATTTTGGAAGCTGTTGCATTTCTGTCACTGCTCATCAAGTCTCCATTTTTCCTTTTAACCCTGCTCCAGGTGTGGCTGTGGGTAGGTGAGGCTGTTTGGGTAATTCACAGTGCCCCTGGCAATTAGCAGATGTGGCTTGTTGAGTTATTTAGCTCTTAGGAGGCAGCGGGGAGGGTTGAGAACAGACTCTACCAGGCCATTTACACTGTGGTCTGATGAGTTCCCTCGCTGTAAGATTAAATGTAAAGGCTAAAGCAGCGTTGCTTTGAAGAGCTCTCATTCTGTGTGTGTAGCAGCTAACACAGGGTAAGTGTGGCATGTGATTTGTCGTGTTGTTTTCCAGGGTTGCTGTATGGGTAGATGTAAACTGCATGTTTCTGGTGTGACAGTCCTAAATATGGAAAACCAGGAGCTTCTCATTTGAGTGGTGTACCTACCCATGGAGATGGAAAATGATAAAGTTACTCCAATTACCAGTGGTGTCCTTGAGTTCTTCCATTTGATTATCACAAGACAGGACAATTTTATAACTACTTTGTGATTTACAGGAGGACACTCTTGTGCTTTGTAGAGCCAGAGAAATAACCTAAAAATATTATGAGTCAGTGTAACAATGAGGGGATTCATTGCCCCAACATGGCTTGTCACACGTTACTCTCTGCAGACTCCATGGGTTATTCATAAGTATCTTTAAAGCAGATGACCTCAGTTGTTTTGCTGGGTAAACCAGAGAGAAAGATTCCCAAGTCGCCTTATGAGATAGTGCACAACAACACCAGAGATATGGAAATATGTTCTGTGGAGATTGAGCTTATTTTGCCTGGAAAGGAGACACCAGCTGCCTCTGAAAGTGCTGAAAATCTCTGTTGCTGGAAATACGGGATGGAAACGGATGTTTTAGACTATATGTATGTTAAAGTAAGTGGAATATCTTCAATTGTTTTCTTGGTTTTAACACGGGCATGTAGGTCTTATGGCTAAGCATATAGGTGCTTATTAACTATGCAGTATTACAGTGTAAGAGTTTATTAGTAAGGATCTGAGTTGAGTTTGGACTTAGGATCTTGAAGTTACATAAAGAAGACTTTCTCAGACATGCCAGACATTAAATTAACTGTTAGAAAAAAATCTTACAAGAGGAGAAGCATTTGCAGAAGTTGTTAAAATTTCGTGTCCATTACTTCTTCCTTGTGGCAGCCTTACTTATTGGAAACGTAAAGCTGACTGAAACTTTTTGCAAGCCATCAGAGAGAGAGAATATGTGTGGAGGAGAGGAGCAGGATGGTTTCTCTGGGGCTCGGTGTGGTGTGCTTCAGCCAGGGTGACGGGGTGTGACTCCCTACTCTGGGGAGCTGCTGAGAGCAGCTCTGTGGCCCCCAACCCCAGTTCTGCTTTCACAGCTTCCCCAGTTCTTGTGGAGGAAGGGCAGCTCTTGGGGAGGTTTAGTTCTGCTCACTGGTTTTGAGTTGGAGCTTGCCAGGTCACTCTGGTTTCCTTGTGTGGGGACTTGATGTAAATTACTGCTAATTTCCCGTGGAGGGCTGGTGGAACTGAATATGGCTTTGTTAGCTGAGCCTCAGTCGGCTGCTGCAGTAGAGCAGAAAGGTGTCTGCGGTGTGGACTGGTCCTGATGCCAGCTATGCTCTGGGTTAGCTGAGCAGAACCAGTTCTCCTCCAATAACTCAAGCTAAGTCAGCTCTGATTTAATGATGCAGCTGCATCTCAGCCTGGGGCTTCTGTGTTGGTCCAACAAAAAATACTCTGTTCATCTTTGATTTTTAAAACCTCCGTTTGGTGTTTTACTTTAATGTAAATCCTGCAGCCACTTGTTTTATTTGCCCTTAAATGTTTGTATTCTTGCATCTTAAATTTAGACACCTGTGCATTTAATCATGATGTGTTGAATTTTTTTGTGTGTGTTCTTAGGTGTAGTCTTTTTAAAAGTTTTTAAATTGGAGCAGCATTCACTGGAAGCACACAAACATGAAATTATGCATCCTTTTCCTAATGCTGTTTCTTTCAGTGCAACATATCTCATTAGCTGAATATTCAGGGTAACTGCAGTTGTTTCATTTGCCCTTAAATTTCTTGTGGCTACTCTTGTACAATTCTTCTAACATGTTTTTCAGGTTGAATGAACTGTGAGTTTTAAGGCAGACTTATAATTAACTACTTTTTGAAATCCCTGGCATATAATTAATTGTTAGCCCTCATTCTGGTGGTATGGATCGAAATGCAGCACAGCGTTTGCCTCCGTGTGGGGATGACCTCAAAGGAAATTTTACATGGGGCAGAATATTCTTCTTGTTGCTCAGTCTGGGTAGTCTGGCATTACACTTCGATATTTTCACAGTTTTTAGTGTGACTACTCATCTGTTTTGTGCCTCAAGCCGTGTCCAGAACATTGGTGGGTTTGATCTCACTGTTACTTCCATCTCTTCTGAAGGTTCTTCAGAGCCACAGTCATCCCTTTGACAGGTCTAGAAATCACAACTCTTTCAAACACAAAGTTTTCTTCAGCATTGCTGTTTCTGTGAATAGGTGTTTTTAAGCCTGGCTTACTTTAAATGAACTTTTTTTTTTTTTTGAGAAGCGTACTGACTTAGATGAGAATAGCACACTGAATGAAATAAGAGAGCAGTGCTGCAGCGTTCCCAGGGCTGTCAGCAGCTGGCATCACATGCCCAGTCGGTCACAGACACGCTGTAGCCGTGGCCACTGGCCCAGGGTGGCCCAGGGTGCTTGGGGAGGGTGGAGAAGAGCTGTGAAAGGGCATCTGTGAACTGCAACACGAGCTCACAAGAGCTGTTCCTGTGTGCAGCAGCTCAGGGGGGTCAACGGGCAGCATTTCAATAGCTGAAGTATTGTCTGGTTAATAACAGCTGGTTATAAACCACATCTGTCTCCCTCTGTACGACATTTTGAAGAGAAGGTCGAGTACAATCGACATAAAATGCAGAAAGCTGTGGTTTTAAAGGCGAAGAAAATGCACAACTTTTAAACATTTCGTGTGTTTTGACTCCTTAAAAATGTTTCTTAGGAAAATTGTATCAATACAACCTTGGAGTATAATTGTTCCTTGATAGATCGGATAGTTTAAAGTAAAACTGTGGCTTTTGGCACTGATGTCAGGCCCAAGGTGTAGATTTGCTGGGTGATAATTTTCTCTGAATTTCAGTGTATAGATACCCTGTGTTTGGGATTTAGCTTTTTTTTTTTTTGCATCCCTTTGAAGTAATATAAAGTTTCAGCTAAAGGTAAGTCAATGGGTGTTTTTCCAGTGGCTGAAGATACAGATCTTGCTGTAGTGATTCTGTGTGGGATGCTGATAGTTTTTGATTGTACCTTGTACATTCAAGGCATGTTTGGCAAAAGCATACAAGTTGCTTTTGTTTTTGCAGGTCCCCAGGCCCTAAATATGAAGAATACCTTGTAAAAATGCTTTTAAAAAGGAAAGAAAGGAGGGAGGAAAATAAAAAGCTTTTATATCCTTATTGTTCCCAAGCAGTGGATGTTTATAGGGTAGCTGAAGTACTCAAGTACAACAGACTTTTTTCCTCATTGAGCTGTGATTCAAGGAGTTTCCTCGTGCTGGGGAGGGATGCAGAGCCTTACCTGCATCACTGTGAGCCAGGTTTGCAGAGCCTGCAGTGCCTGTGGCATGCAAACTCACAGTGCTGCTAGCTCAGGGGGTGGCTCACACCCTGGGTCACTGCTGTGCCCTGCATGCTGTTTGGGAGCTGTGCTGGGGGCTGGTCAGGGAATTCCCATGAGACAGAACAACACATGATCTTCCTGGGAGGTAAACTCTGTGCGGGGTGGTTGTCCAGATAAAACAGTAACACAAATTGTCACTTATATTTCCCCTGCTGTATACCATGATATAAATTTATTTTAAAATTAATTCTTTGTAAATATCAGGCTTTAAACTCTACAAGAGGTTTATAAATGTCTGTTGCTGAGCAACAAGACAGAAAATACACTCCATGCCCAAAGAGTGCTGCTGCCTTTTAGAAAACTGTAACTGCTATTTGGATTTTCTTTTTCCAAAATCCCGTTTAAGATCCCGTTTTCCTCGCTTCCTAAGAATTAAGATGAGTTGGTCAGAGGTTTTGCAGCGGCCCACTTGTCATGGAGATGCTCTACTTTCCACTCCTCCCTGGTTACTTGGCATTTTTATGAGAGAAAAGTCCTGTCTGACTTTCCAGAGTGCAGGCAGCAGCAGCTCTCTGGTGACAGGGGTGCAGTGTGTCCTTGGGACTGCCTGTGGATCACAGGATGGGTGGCACAAATTTTGGTGGTGTCAGCAGTGGAAGAAACAGGACCTCCTCCCACCTGCTGTGTGAGGGAGTGTGATCTCTTTGTGGGGCATCCAGACTGGTCAGCTTAAGACTTGTGTTTGCCTGTCACTCAGCTTTTGGAGAGCTTATAAAAGCTAAACTTTGCTGTTTCAGGTATTTCTAGGCTCAGTGTCATTATCTTTGGTGGTGGCACTATGAACCAAGCATAGGGAAAAATATAAAGCTGAAGAGAAATTATTCATCAAATTGTGTTTTCGGAGCAATCCCAGCCAAGGAAATCCCACAGCTCAGAAATCCTTTAGTAATAACTCTGCATTTTGCACAGATCAGTTCAACACCTCTGCAATGTGAAGTTTGATGACTTTGTGCTCTGTTCTGTTGTTGCACCTTGCTAGCAGAGACACTTTTCCCTTCCCAGCCTGGCAGTGCAGCCTGCTCTCTCCAGGTGCCCGTGTTCAGTCAGCAGCAAGTTCACACTGAATAATTTTGGTGAAGTTTGGCTTTGGCTTTCACCAGCTGCTGCTGTTCCACTGGCTCCTTCAGGAAGTGCTGCCAGAATTGGTGGTGGTGTGTCTTTGATCCAGACATCAATGAGCTGCTTTATTCCTACCCAGACCCGAGGTCATTCTGGAAAGGGAGGGGGGCAGTGCCTTGCATATTTTTTTTCATGGTTAACATGTGAAAAACTGTGGTTTTTGAGGCTGTCTGTAAATAAAAAGAGATATTATCTCTGCTGGAGTGAAAATCATGCAAGTTTACTTCTATGGGTAGGTTGTGCTGAGAAACCGGGACAGCTTTCTCTGAGTTGAAGTTTCCTTTTTCCTTCTGGGCTGTAGATCATTCAGTGAGCTCTTCAGCCCTTACCCAAAGAGCTGGTGAGCTGGGAAGGGAGCTGTACCTCCTCTTTCTGTGTTTGTGATTGTGCAATGGGAGTAGGAAACTATTTGCCTGCTGACGAGACTGCTGAGCCGCTTGCATTGCTAATTCCGTTTTGTCAGCAGTGTCAATTAGTACTTCAAGAGGTTAATATCTCAGAAGAGAGGCTTTGTGAGTCATATGGTCTCATTTGATAGATCATTATTATAGTCTGCTGATTTCTTCATGTGATCTGAGATGAAGTCATGAGGTATGACAGAATACTGTGATTTTTTTATTATATTTTCTTATTATGTAAAATTGTAGTAATCCAGCCAACCTTCTGACCCACCAGTAAGACTTGAAAACTTCTGTGTTTGTTTTTTGCTGTAAACTCTTTTGGAGTTGCTTTGTAGAGATCAATAAACTCTTGCCCATCTTGTCCTTCCTTGAACAAGTGCTTCACACTGCCAGGGGATTTTGGATTCTGGGTTTTTTATGTTGGTCTGCTGAGGCTGGAAGAGAGTCTAGGCAGGAAACTGAGGTCTGAAATAGTCCTGTCATTATGCATTTAATTATTTCTTTTTCTTCTGAATTCCAGGACATCTCATCTGTATCCCTTCTATTTTCATCCTGCCTTTCAGACTCGTCTGGGTTGGGCAGTGGTGCTGTGGGTGCTGGGCTGGAGGAGCCTCTCTTGCAGGGTGGGAGGACTGGTAGAAGGCTAGTTTGTAAATCACTGTCTCTAGAAGTTTATCTTATTTTAGCCTTATTCTAATGTTGTCATAAACTCTGTGTGATATGCTGGTAAATAAAGAGGGATGAATAGCAGATACCAGTGTTAAGGTATTTCCCAAGAGAAGGCCCTTGGTCCTGTTTCCACCAGTGCTGGTGCTCTGCTGGATCCCATTAAAGGCTAGGCAGCAATGGAATTTCAGTATCAACTGATTATATAAAAGATAGCATGAAAATCTGATTTTGCAAACCATTCTGCTAAGTTAATGAGGTGAGAATGTTGGGAAATGATTCAGTACTTATAATTAGGAACTTCTCTCTTTTTCCTCCCACCCATTCCTTTCACCAGGTGTTTTCTTTGGCAGGGATTTAAGGCTAGGCACTGATGCTGGAGATGAAAAGCTGCAGCCTAGAGCTCACAGGATGGCTTTAGTGTCTGCAGGGTTATGTGGTGGAAGGCTCAGCTGTCTGTAGTAGCTCAGTTTCTATGGTGATGTGTTTTCTGCTTTCTCCTTCCCTTCTCTAGGCAGTAGAAAATGCACAGTTTTAGCTGGATAAATTAAAGATGCCTCTTTCAGGCTGCCATGGATCACACAGTCAGAAACAGCCACACAGCTCTTGCTGCTTCAGGTTCTCAGCATTTGTGTCCTTCATGCTGCTGCCTTTCTTTGCTCAGGAAACTTTTCTTTGTGTAGCCTGAAGGAAGCCAGCCTGCTGATCCTTTTTGCTAGACAACATTTAAATGCTTTGCTCTTTCACATTTACTTTGCTTTCTGTTAATTCCTTGGAAGGAACATCCTATCAGAAATACTGGGGATGGGGACCTGCTGCTGCATCCTGGGGCTGGGACCTGGTGGAAGTGTGGTGTGCATTCAGTCTGCAGCTGCGTCTGGTGCTGGAGCACCTTTTGTTAAACTGAAACAACTGCCCTGATTTCTGGCAGGGTTTTGGTTTTTGGCGTTTTGCTTTGGTTTTTTTAATAAAAGAATTCTGAGAACAGGTGAATTGTGGTATGTTTGGATATATGTATCTTATAAATTACTGGGTTTTTTAATTTGAAATTATGATATGAAATTATGGTACAAAATTACTATTATATGAAATCAGGAGTTTGATTTATGAAGTTTTACAGGGTATCTTTTGTTTGAAACCAAGTGGAAAGGAAAGAAAACGTTGTTCCTTAGCATGCCACTTGACTTTAATACTGCCCCTCTACTGTTGAGTCCTGTTTAATTATTTTGGACTTATTTTGTAGTTTCTGTGAGTTTGTGCTTGCATTGCACATGCTCTTTTTAGCACAGACCTTCGTTTCAGCTCAAACAAGGTTTCTTGCCTTGTGAATTGGGGATACAGAAGGGCTGGAAACAGTTCATCCCCATGCCCAAAGCATGCCTTGTGCTGCTGCTTTTTCCACTTGTTATATCCAGTGCTCTGTGATTGGCAGGAGCACGTACTGAAGAGTCGTTTTGGGGATCTTGCATTTTTCAAATAATTTATCTCTTGGGGAGTGGGGAAGAGGTGATATAAATAATAAAGTAATGCAGCACTTTTGCACTGAAAACACTAGCAAAAATCTATGAAACTAACCAAGCTCAAAGAACAAAATAAGCCACACAAGCACAAATTGGCTACAAAGAGCAAAGCTTCTTGTCTTTGTGTAAGGTAGATTCTTAGGGCTGGCATTGACCCCCAGTGATGATGGAGAAAGGCCAGGTGTGGGAGCATGACATACTGTGCACTGGGAATGATGAAAGTGAGTTTTTATGTATTTATTTCTTTATCTTTCTCCTTTCCCTGGGTGGAGAGAACTGGGGTGTGTGTGGTGTAAGCTTTTCTCGGGGTGAAGGCAGTGCCCTAAAGGCTGCCCTGTGCTCAGGGCAACACCCCTTGGTTCAGGCTGTTGTAAATTACTCCTGTGCACTGTTCTTGAGCATCATCCCAGGTGATGATTTCCAGATTGCCTCCTCAAGTTCAAAATTATGGCAGGCACTGAGGCTCCCTGGCAGCCCCAGCTGGGCAGGGGCACTTCCATGGGCTGGGGCTTTGCAGGTCCTGCTCCCCAAACCCCTGCTCACTTCTGTTATGCCCTGCCTTGCAGCAAGAAAGCAGTATGAAGGTTTTCATGGAGTCTTTCAGAAAATCCCCAGCAGAAACAAGCAATTTGTAATTTCCCATAGTGGGGAAACTGGGTTAATGAGGGGGGGGAAAGCTTCAGCATTCTTTGAGGCAGAGGAAGCTGTACAAAAATAAGTTGTGTAAGATTAGGTGGTGAAGCTGTGTGACCAAATGCAGCTTTCTCTGCCATCAAATGCCATGCTTGGGCAAATACCTGATAGTTACTTTGCAATAAATGAGTGGATTGAGACTATTTTGCAATGAGGTGCATGACTGCAGCTGCAGAGCCAAGGAGCTGTTTTGTTTGCAGAGGTGCTGGGTGTGGTGGGGTCTCTCTAGACACCCCAAGAGCATTGGTTCAGGAGCTTTAGCATATTAAAAATGTCACAGCCTTTTCCTTGCTCTACTCCAGAGCTGTTTTCCTAAGTGTGTGTTTGCATGTCCATGCAACTGCATAAATAACCAGATGGTTTCCATACATCTTCAGTTGATTCTTGAATGAGGCAACCATTGTATCTTCACTCATTTAAAAATACAAATATTCTTGCTGTTTCTGAAAACAAGTCATGTGTTTGCACTGGGTTACTTTTATGAATAAACTCTGTATGAAAATGGTCATTAATGGGAATCTGGTTTGTTGTGGGGTTTTTTCTGTTATCTGGAGGCCTTTTCAACCAAATCTTTTCATTTTTTTTTCTTTTGGCATTCTGGATATAATCAATTCTAAAGTAGCTCTGTTTGTAACTACAAAGGAAAGAGCTTTTAACACTTGATCAGGCAGCTTTGCCTAAATTAACACAGATGGGCCAAAGTGTTCTCTTTAGGTGGAAAAAAGGCAAAAATGGTTATATATTATGCTACAAATGCATTTAGAACTTACTCAGAAAAATTATTCAAAGTAATTTTATTTTGGATAGCCAAATTTTGGTCTTTCTGAAAACACTGATTTTGTTGCTTTTTTTTTTTTTTACTTTGTAGATTTTCAGCATTGAATGTTTTTATTGGAATATCTTTTTGCATGGAAAATGCCTTTTTCTCTCTGTGTAGGCAATAAAATTCTGCTTGTGTAGCCATTTATCAATAGAACAAGTTTTTCACCTCAGATGTACTAATTAACTTGCCTCTTGCTTAAGAGCTTGTCTGTTAAACGTGTATTTAAAATAGAAAAAAGAATCCTTTTAGTGTCATGTGTATTGATGATTTAATTGAGGTGCAACAAAAGCTCACTGATCTGTTGTTGTTGTACTGCAGTATGCCAGGGTTTGGATCCCTGATCCAGAGGAGGTCTGGAAGTCAGCAGAACTTCTTAAAGATTATAAACCTGGAGATAAAGTCCTCCAGCTTCGACTTGAAGAGGGCAAGGTAAGTCTGTGTTTTGTTTGTAAGCTGTTAGTTCTTGTTCTCAACCAGAGACTGGTGTGTCTATTGCAGGAAGCTGTATTGTCAAAATACAGCTGTATTTAGGTGTGTGCAATTGCTTTTGTCCACTCACTTTCTGCAGCATTTTTTTGTGTGATAAATTTTACTGTTTAGTTACAAAAAAAATCAATTTTACATTTTTAAAATAAATTAAAAAGCTGTTGCTTTTATCCACTGCCTGTTGTGTTCAGTTGCATCATCTTTTTCTGCTTGTGCCATTAAACGTATGGCCCTGGTTTGCTGTTCCAGGGAGACAGGGTTGCTAGGAGAACAGTGTTGCACAGAAAGAACTGTGACTTTTAAGTTGAGCATAACCAGCAGAAAATTAATAAAGATAAAAAGGGCAAGGATTAAGGGCATTGCAAAAAAGGTGCTGTGTACTGTGTTGAGAAATGATGACATCTATGAAAAGCTCACATCCTTCTGGTTGTATTTTTTCATGGAAATAGCTGGTAAATTGAGTGATTTTTAGATCTAGAGACAGATGCAATTAAAACATTTGTATTAGAGATGAATTTATAGCCAAAAAAGGTTCTAAGTAGCCTTTTTTTTCCCAGTTTTTGTGTTCTTCACGGTGTTTTGCCAACGTTCCCATGTTGTGTTACTGTGTATGAAGCTGGCTGTAGATTGGTGGGAATCTGCTTCCCCTGCCTGTTCCACTCAAGAGGAAAACAACAGGGAAAAGCTGGTTAGATTTATGATACAGCATATTTTGGTTTATCCAGTAAAAAGATATGGCAGCAGAAGCATGGGGTTAGCTTAAGTAGTAGTCTGAAAAGATGGTATCTCTATACAGCTGCCTGTTGCACATATGGAAAACCCCTCTGGGAAATTTTAAATGACATTTTTGGAGAAAGAGCTTCTAACTCAAATCACCAGATGATTGAAATCTTGCATGGTGTTTTTTTCACCTTGAGCATGTTTTGGTCGGAGGAACAGTTGGAGGGACTGAGTGAGGAGACCTAAAGAGCAGCTCTTTTTTGAGTGTCTCTGATTTTCAGGACCTG
Source organism: Rhipidura dahli (assembly GCA_013399225.1). Lineage (NCBI taxonomy): Eukaryota > Metazoa > Chordata > Aves > Passeriformes > Rhipiduridae > Rhipidura > Rhipidura dahli. The sequence goes on from VXAC01006749.1 coordinate 832,800, forward strand.
GAGTATTGCCTCGATCCGAAGACGAAGGAGCTGCCGCCGCTGCGCAACCCTGACATCCTCGTTGGTGAAAATGACCTCACAGCACTGAGCTATCTGCACGAGCCCGCTGTCCTGCACAACCTCAAAGTTCGCTTCATAGACTCCAAACTCATCTACACCTATTGTGGCAAGTGCTGCTTTTGCATCCCATCATCTTTGCAGAGTGCCCTGCACAGGAAAAGCAAAGCTGTCCGTGGATATCTTTGCCTTTAACTTAAAATCACTCAGTGATGGACTGTTCTTAGGGAAGTCCCTGTGTTTGTGGTCATTAAGTGCATCAAGTAGGCTTGAGGGTATTCAGGTTCAGAGAAGATTGACTTCAGTGTGTGTTCCTCTGGCTCCCCAATGGACTGTGTTTATAAAATGAGTGTTCAGCAGCTTTTGCTTCCCAGTGGGGCTCCTGTCTGGCTGGAGTTGTGCTGGGGCTTGCTCAGGTTGGCGTGGCTGGGAGGAGGCTCACACGCTGCACATGCAGGAGCTGGCCTTGCTCTTTGGTGAATTTGTTATAGGTGGAGGCAACCTGTAATTGCCTACCTCTGCCCTGAGCTCCTCCACCTCTTTTGGAACACATCAGTTTATTTTCATGTTTTCCAATCAGGGCAGCTATAGATGTGAATTTGTAACAGTTCATGAGCCAAGGCTTGTCTTACCACAGTTACCATAGATCTTGGTTTTCAGAATAACTTAACTTAGAGCAGAAGTTACCCAAACTTGCAATTGCCAGTGGTATTTTCAGAATGGAGGAAAGTTACTTTAATGGTCACTTTACCATAGGTGCAAAATTGCAATTGGATGGTCTGTTTTAAAAATAAACATTGTGAGGTAATTTGTGTTTTAAATTTAGATTTGATGCTCCTGGGCTTTTTTCTCTGAGTTCATATGTTTCTTTTAAGTCTCAGTGTTTAGTCAAAATACACTGCTGGCTTTTAGCACAACTCTCCAATCAGACGAGCAGCGTGTTAATCGTGTTGTGATGGACAGACTGAGGCATTCACATCCTGCCACGTTTTGCTCACTCTGGCTGCTCCTGATCTGCAGATGCTCAGCAGAGCACATCTGTTCCCAGTCCTGCTCTCAGCAGTGACCAGACCACAGGGGACTGGATCAGGCTTTGCCACCCCCTGCTTGCAGCCAGACTTCACTCCCACAGGAGCTGGGTGATGATTCATACCCCATCTCATCATAATTTAGGCTGGAAGAAACCTCTGTAAGTCTACAGTGAAGCTTCCTACTGACAACAAGTCTGACTAGATCAGGTTGCTCTGGGTTTGGAGCAGTTAAAGTGGTATTTGAGCATCTCCAGTGATGCCTCTCTGGGCAGCCCCTGCTGAGGGTTCGTGTTGTGTTCCCAGCCCTGGGAAACCACCTCAGTTCCCCAAGCACAGACATATCTGTGTTTCTCTCCCAAGTGCCCCCATGGCAAAGCTCTGGTGTGAAAGGGCTTTTGTGCAACTGGAGCCTCATGGCCTGTCCAGGGTTTTGAGTCTGAGTCTGTGGTCTCCTCGCAGCATCCTCCCATCAGACAGCCTGCCCAGACTGCGTCCTGGCTGCTCGCAGGCAGCCTCTCTGCTGAGCACCATGGAACAGGCTGTCAAAAGGAAAGTGTTGTCTGCTGGTTGTGCTTTGCTGCGTTTGGGAAAACGTGAAAACATTTCAAGTATTCCCAGTGCAGCAGTAGCTGTGCTTTTGTCTGGTTTTATCATTTCTCGTTGGGCTGGGAGACCTTTGGCTCTCCATGGATGGGCCTGCCAAAGGGCCTGGGATGGCAGAGCTTGGTTGGATGGTTTGCTGCCAAACAAGACCCCAGTGTGGTGGATCCAGGGGCGTGGGGGTTGCTGGTGCTCAGGGAGAAGGAGGTGCCGTGGGCTCTGCGCTGCTGAGCGGCGTGGTGGATTTATTCACCCGGGATGTAGGCAAGTGTGTGTTGTGGGACAGGCTGAGGAAAACACAGCTGGCATGTCAGCCTCTAAAACCCTGATCCTTTGGCCACAGGCATCCCCCTTCTCTCCATCAGTTGCCATCCTGAGTGCAGGTTACTTCCCCTCTGCAGAGATTCATGCCTTGGAGCTCAGCCTCAGGGAGGGGCTGCGTTTGCCTCCTTAATGTGACTCTGACGTGAGCCACGCTGGTTTAAATACCCTGAGAAGGTGGTTTGAGCTAACCCAGTGTATTGGTTTGAAAACAAACCAGTGGGAGATCACAAGTCAGGATTGAAATTAATTGAAAAAATTAGAAACAAGCAAAATAATACAAGGAAAAAGCACAGACAAAGTCAGATACAAACTGATACCCTATTAGGGCAGCAGTCCAAATGAAGTGATCCAGTTGAAGCGATGATCCGATGGAAGGTCCAGTCTCCAGCTGAAGGTCCGTGGTGGCTCTTGTCCTCTGGTCACTCAGCAGCCAGGGCTGAGGTCAGGCAGGTCTAAGGGTGGGTTATATCCAGATGGGAATGCCCGGCTCCCCCCTCCTGGGTGGAGCATCTCACAATAGGATGGGATAAGTTCATGAGTCATGTGGTGGTTCCTTGATGGCCCATTGTCTGTTATCAGGGGTGGGTTGTTAGCAGGTGATAACAGCTAATGACCCACAGCTGGTGGTAATAGAATACTTAAATACATCTATTTTTAACCTGGGACACCCAGCTTATGCAGCCCAAAGGAGACTCAATCCCCTTCAGTCCATCAGGAGAATCACAGTGACACTGTTCTCAGTAGAGCTAAAACAGGAATGCATGGATGGATGGATGGTTGTCCAGGGCCCTAAAGAGGAATCCAACCATGCTGTCTCAGTGTAGTATGTCAAAGGGATATTAAATTCTTTAAAATTTCACTTTGAATTAATTCAAACTTTTAAATAGAAAACCTCCTGATTCCTTAATTTCAAGTCGGCCTTTCACCAGCAATTCAGAGGTGATTTACTGTTGGAAACATGAAATGAGGAATTAACGAAGGAAGTTGAAAAGTTACAAAGGAAAATTTGAATGCTTACATGGAAAAACTGCTACAGCTGTGAGGAAAACTCAGTGAATCTTGCTAGTTAGTTCAGATTAGTAAAAAGTACTACCTGCTATGCAGGAGAGCAAGCTTTAATTCAAAATTAATAAATTACTTATATTTATGTCCAATTTTGCCGCAGATGGGTGAGTACGTTCCAGATAAAAGAATTAGATACGATTACTTTGGGCCTATGTAAGAAGAATGGCACAAAGAGTAGCCAGAGTTCAATTTAGTGTAATTGTGAGAACAAAAGCACACATAAATCTGGTTTAGGAAAGGCCATATTTCTTAAAATAGCAATATGATTTAGCAGAGATAAAGAGAAGTTATATGTAAATTAATCTGGATTATTGCCCCGGGAGGCAGACTGATCCCAAAGTTCTACAGAAAGCAAATAATTCCTAACTCACTTGTTTTGGTTATTTCCAGATGGTAGTTGCTTGTAGATTTTACAGATTGCTACTGAAGTGTTTTAATATGCTGGAGGCTTGTTCCCGATTTGAGGGTTTATTTTTGCCGGCGTAGCCAAAAGCAGGGGGGAATTGTCGGAAGTCTCACACAGATTTTTGTAATGTCTCTTTGATGAGACTTGCAAGCCTGAGAGGCTCAGCTCAGTGGTGTGCCTTATTTCCCTTTTTACTACTTTTTCTAAGGGCAGGTGTTAAAAATTGACATGGAAAATATTCCTGGAGTCTTGCAGCACTGAGGTCGCTTCCTGTCCCTAACCCCCACTCCTGTTTTCTGGCTCAGTCATTACAGCACTGGAACTTGGCATAAATGTTTACAGAGATTTTTCACTGGAGCTCCTGAGTCACTTCAGTGAAGTCATGGCTGATGGAAAAACACCTCCTCTGCTCACATGGGCGTGTCGAGACAGAAAACCTCCCGTGTGTGTGTGAGGAAATAGATCAGGGGCTCTCAGATCTATCCCTAAAACTCATTCTCTTGTTTAATGTTCTTGCTATGCTTTGTGCTTGGCCTGTAGGTGCAGGAAAGGGTTTAAAAATTGGCTGATGCTCCCAGCAGCACTGCCAGACTGCAGGTGCTTTAATTTCCCTTCTCCCAGCTTCTCCTTGGGCCATTTCTTAGACAGAGATCACAGCACTGGAATCTGCACTGAGCAGAGAGCTGGGTTGGCTCTGAGGCTGTCTGTGAGTGTGACAGTGAATTGAAGAACAAATTTAGAAGCAAGTTGAGCGCTATGGAAACGCTGCTGGGGCAGGTTCTGCAGGGATGGGCTGTCCAAGCCTGCCTGGTGGAGTCACTGTGCAGCCACCTGCAACTGCAGTGGCACACCTAGGCACCAAAATACACACATTAAGAAGAAATTCTGTTTTTAAAATGCCCACAGTTAAAATTGGAGGGGTTCTTTTTCCCACTTATCACCTTGTGAGGGTGAGGAGGTCTCTCTGTGTCAGGGGTGTACCTGTCTCAGCTGGTCTCACGTGGCAGTGAGCATGGAGCAAATAAATGTTCCCCACCTGTTGTAAAATGCTGCAGGAGAGAAAGGCAGAAGGAATCTTTGTCAGAGTATCCCTGTGGGTAGAGCAATCCTCATTCCTCGTGAAAAAGAGAATTGTCCCAAAAGCATTTGAGGTCTCACTGTTTGTGGCTGGGAAGTTTGTAAAGAGTAAGACTTAACTTTTCCTGTGCAGGGAGAGTAAAAGAATGGCACAAGTTTAGAAGTGCTGCAGTGATGATTGGTGCTAAAAAAGCAGATTTGTGTTTAATTGGTATGGAAAAACCGGGAAATGGGAGGTGTAAGTACACACAGAAGTATCAGATGAGAGTGTTAGGATGCTTTCTAGATATAATTGCCTAATTTCCTGACATGACTGGGTGCTGCTCTGTGTCAGCCCTATGAAATATGTCTACTGTTTGGTTTTTTTGATCCCTTTGACCAGGAGGTTATCCTGCCCGACTGGCAGAGATGCCCTGGAATCCAAATTACACTGTGTCTAAACAGTTGCTTGTTACAAAAACTGAAGATGTTGTTCTGGCTCAACAGCTGCAGGGTTAACACACTTCACATAGCCAAGGTGGCAGGCAGTGAGACCATGCAGTAGTTACACTTTTACACATTTTAGAACGATTAGAACAATAGTTGACTGATTAGTTAAAGCCATTTTTAGTTTGGTTTATTTTGAAACAGCTATAAATAATTCCTTTTGTTTCATTTCCTTTGCAGGTATTGTTTTAGTGGCCATAAATCCTTATGAACAACTGCCTATCTATGGCGAAGATATCATCAATGCCTACAGTGGCCAAAACATGGGGGATATGGATCCACATATCTTTGCAGTGGCTGAAGAAGCATACAAGCAGATGGCCAGGTTTGTAAACCAGTCTTGAAGTCACTGTTTTTCTGAAAGGAATAAAACAAAGTTTCTGGCTGATGCTTTTCTCTTTAATTTACAGCTTGTGAAATATTTTGCAATACCTTTTATCCAGTGTTTTAGTACATTTCACAAGGGGAAAAGTTGCCTAAGTTAGTGAACAGTAAAGCTTTATAAACGCTGTGGAGATCATGGCCACTGACAGTTAGCAGGAATTACCAGAGATCTTGTCAGTATTTAGGTCTAAAATTAGCCCTGTGCTTTATATGATTGTTGGTGTTTTTTTTAATTTGATTAGCAAAATAAGGAGATACTTTTTAATCGTTGGTGGATTATTAAAGAGAAAAGTGCCAGGTTCTTAGCTGTTTTGTGTTTATATATGATACTGAAAAGAGAAATCACTGGGCTTATGAGTGCTATTATAGGCTCCTGGTCTGTCAGTAATGTCCCAGCTACATAATCTGCCTGTGGCTGTTGTTGACTGGAATTAAGAGGGAGCAGAGGGAAGGTTGCAGAGAGAGCCTGAAAACTGAGTCTCTGAGGACACTGAACAGCTGTGCAGGAAATCCTCATTTCTTTAGATGTTGCATCAAAATGAACTTGTCACCCAAGGGCAGCAGTTATCAGAAACTTCCCCTTTGCCCCAGGAGCCTGCAGTTAGGGCAGCTTTTGAAATATTTAATTTTTAGAATACAAATATTTTAGGCTAATGTGTGGTGTTTGGTTAACAAAATGCTCCCTGGTATCTTTGCTGGTTGGCTTTGAGCTATTGGTGTAGTTTTCCTTGATGGCAATAAAGATTGTGATCAAATTAAACAAGTAAAATACAGAAAGATTTCAGGATTAATTGTGATGGCCCTTAAGCTGTACTGCACATGGGGGAGGCAAGGAGAGAGTGGGTTGAAAATGATAAAATCTTCATGATTTGAAATCAGCTATCTGTTCATTTAAGAATCTGTATGAGAACTAGAACAGATGAAATGTTTGTCATGTGCACGTGTGAATACAGTGATCCACAACACCCAGGTAATAGATAATTTCAAAAGGAAACAGTGCAGTGCAGTATTTCATGACTCAGGGTAATTGCAAATGAGCCAGTGTTTCAAAAATACCCTTGTCTTGGTTTAACTCCAGCCAGCAACTAAGAACAACACAGCCACTTGCTTACTCCCTCCCTCCCCCAGGGGGATGGGGAAGAGAAACTCGTGGGCTGAGATAAGAACAGGTTAATAATTGAAATAAAATAAAATAATATAAAATAGTAACAGCAATAGTAATAACAGTGAAAAGGAAAGAGAGAAAGAGGAAGAAAAGGAAGTGATGCACAGTAAAATTGCTCATCACCTGCTGCCTGATGCCCAGCCAGTCCCCAAGCAGCCACCAGCTGCTCACAGCCATCTCCCCCCAGTTTATATCCTGGGCAGGACATTCCTGGGTGTGGAAAATGCCCTGGGCCAGGTGGGGTCAGCTGTCCTGGCTGTGCTCCCTCCCAGCTCCTCGTGCACCTGCTCACTGCAGAGCACCAGAGCCCGGCCCTGGCTCCAGGTGAGCCCTGCTCAGCACCAGCCTGGGCGCTGCTGCGGTGCCAGCGTTGCTCTCATCACTCCAAAATGCAGCCCTGCACCAGCTGCTTGGATGAAAACTGCCTCTGTTCCAGCTGAAACCAGGACAGCTCCTCAGCCACACTGTTGGAATGGCAAAGGTATTTGCCTTACTTCCTTTCTGCTCAGAAAATAGACATATAACCTGGTGTGAAAATACGAAGGCAAAACCGTGTTGTGGCAGCCACATCTTCTTCATGCCTCTTTCAGCACTGCTGTTTTAAACTGACTTGGTTCTCAAATCCCTCTAAAAGCTGTGCAAAAGAAAAAATTATTTACTTTGTTTTATGTCTGAGGCTCGGTACAGTGGTCTGAAATTATAGTGACTGATGGCTGTCATCTGAATTCACAGAATTTTTGTTCTTAATATTAGTGAGAGGTTGGGGAGGGATCTCGCTGCACTGGCTGACTCTGACCCCTCCCTGGGCTTTCCCCTTACTGGTGCTGAAATGTGCAATTCCTGGGTCACTGGTGCTCTGTGAGCTGCAGCCCGTGCAATGGAGATGTCTGTCTGCCACCTCCTGCATCCTTTGCTGTCAGGCAGACTCGGGGGGCCTGAGATTCTGGCTCGGGTTTCCTCTGTGACTTTTCCTTTTTGTGTTAATTACCTGCTCTCCAGCTCTGGCTGCGCCCTGCGGCAGTTCTGCTGTCCTGAATAACAACAAACAAGATGTGGCAGGAGTTCCTTTTTGAAACAAATGATGAGAAATTGTATAACTATGGAGATTAGCTTAAATAAACCTTCTGAATTATTTAATTAATTACTATATGTCTGCATTATAAACAATTTGTTATTCTGTTATGAATGACAGTAGTTTCATAGTTGCAAAATGAAATCTGGGCACACAATACAACTGAAAAAATTTCTCTACACTGAAGTAACAATTTAGTTGTTTTAGCTTTTCAATGTTTCTTTCCTTTTCTATTTGTTTGGGGGTTTTTTGGCTTGTTGTTTTTGAGAACTTTTTCTGTTATTACAGCATACTGGTTTTGCTCATTGAATTTTGTTTTCTACTACTGCTTACAATTACTAAATCTCACCCTTTAACTTCACTGATATTTTTTATACTCTGAACAAACCGCCTTTTACTTCTGAATTATGAGGACAGAGAAAAATAAGACCAGTTTTACATTTCTGCAGCTGGCTTTTTAAAAATGAAAATCAGGTTGTCTGTGGCTGCTGTATTAATGCTTTAATAAGTGTGTTGCATATTCATATGGCAGCTAGTCATATGGCATTAATCTGCATTTATGTGTGTAATTGGTGAGGTTTATTTTTCTCTTGTTTCTGATCTTTCCTAACTCCATGTTTAAACGATCGTGATGCTTCTATGCTTAAGGCTTCAGTGAGCTCTTCTAAATATTTACTCCTTGGGTCTTCTTGTTAATTTATAATTTAGTGATTTAGAATTCTTCATCTGCTGTGGCTGAGAAACTCCATCCGTGTGCAGGGTTAACTGAATGATCTCTGTAGCCTTCTTCAGGCAAAGAAAATGCTCTGTGGTAACTATAAAAATTGAAGCAAAGGTTCAGTTGCCAAACACTTTATTTTTTATTTTTTGAAAGCATTACAACTTGAGTAGGAATCATAACCACTAGCAGGTGTGGCTCATTTTCTTGTAATATTCAACAGAATATTCAATACATTTTTAACTCTACTGTTTGCAGTAAGATTATGATTATACTCTTGAAACTGTTAAGAATTGCATTAATATATCAGATTTATGATTATCAGTTTCCTAACACTTATTAGGGAAAGACCTTCAAAATCACTCCTTCATGGGATTCTTTCCCCTGCCTAGTGAGAGTATTTTGCAGTAATTAAGATAATTTATTTCTTTTGTTAGCACTTTGTTGGTGTGATTTGTTCCATCCTACTTGTGGTTGATGGCAGATACATCAGATTCAATTTAATAAATTAACTTTGAGATTTCCTTCTGATTAATTAGTAAAGTTGTCTAGCACTGCTCAAGTTGAGAGTAACCTTTGCAACCAGAATTGCATACTGATGAGAACCATATAAACCTTAATGAATACCAGCATGGAAAACAACACTTGTTTAAAGCATCAATTTCCAAAGTTTTGCTTTTCCTATTTGGACAAAGTACAGTGATTTATTCTGTGGTACTGGGTATCTTTTCCATTAAATTACCTTTAATAAGCAGGCTGCCTCTGTTTTGTCAGCTTTTCTGTGCGTGTCTGATGGCTTTCACCTACAGGAAGATATTTTTCTGTCACTGCTTGTTCAGAAGGAAGCTTGGTGAGCTGTTGAGTAGGTGTTTTGAAAGCATCTTCACTGACAGTCTCCAGTTATCCCAGGCATCCCAAGATGATGTCCTCTTGTAAAAATGCACATTTGCTCAGCTGCTGCTTTGTTTCTGGGTATCTGATAGATGGATACCGTATTTTTCCCTGGCAGAAGTCCTGACTGGGATGATTGACAACCTGTCCCAGACCTGCATCCAGTTAGGAATGAGAGCCTGCTGTGGTGGGTGCTGGACAAGCACAGTGGCCTTCCTGCACTTATGGCCTTGGCACAGCACTCCTTGAGTTAAACATCTGCCTTGCAAAGAGATGGCATTTCTGGGCCTCTGTTGTTGGAATGCAAAGGGGGAAATTGTCCTTTCTGATGAGGTGATTTTGGAGTGGTGTCTCATACTTGGAGCCTGACATTTTGTGATGGTGCAGGGACAGGATGGCAGGTGGGGGAATGACCTGGGTGTAATGTTAGGGACCCACTTGTCCCAGCAGGGATTGTTTTTGGGCAGCAGCAGGGTTAAGTGCAGCTGGAGTTCATGTGAGGTGTCCTGCTGGTAGCTAAGCAATGAGCTTTCCTAAACTGCTGTGGGAGTGACTTCTGACTAATCCCTGGATAAATCAGTTGCAGGGTGCTGGCTCATCTTTGTGGAGTGCAATCTGTCATGGGTTTGTAGCATGTGCTGACCTCAGATTTCTTCATTTGTGTGTGTTGGGAGATGTCACTGACAATTCATTATCTTTTCACCTTTTGACATTTTTACAGTCAAGAGCTGTGTTTCCTGGATGCAATTGTAATGGCAAGTGGTGCATTTTGTTAATTAAAAGAAAAAAAAAAAGTATAACTTCTGGTTGTGAGAGTATTGCAGATTGCTTTTACCAAGCTGTTGTTGAAGAGAAACAAACATTCTTGAGAATTTTGGAGTGGCTGAGTTTGCAGCTGGAACAGACTTGTGAGAATTCAGGTTGTGAATAATAATATTTCATCTTTGTTTCACACGTTCAGGGAGCAGATCCCAGAGTTCTTTACAGAAGAGATCAGCATCATTACTGCCATTTTATAAGTTGAAGCAGACATGGGGATTGGGAGGGCAGCTTTGAGTTCACCAAGGTGGCAAAAGCAGGGCACTGAGCCCGTGAATCAGAAATCCTGGTCCTGTGTCTGGTGGCTTGATGATGCCAGCTTGAGAATAAAACATGTGAGAATGGAGTACATAACTGACAGTTCAGCTCAGTGCTTTCAGTGTACAAAAATGACCAAATGAGCTGCATTTCTCATGCCCTCCTTCCCTGCAGCATTAAGGGGTCTCTGTGCCAGGTAACATCTATTGCATAACAACATTTGCTTTCACTGAAGGTTTGATGTGTTCCAGGCACTTCACAAGCCTTCCCAAAGCCTGTCTCCTCTACCTCTGGTGTCTCAAGTTCTGCTTGTATAGAAGACAAGGCAGAGGTGGTGTGCTGTGGCCATGCCTGGGTCAGCCCAGAGCTTCCTGTCCCTAGCCCTGTGCTCAGAACATTCTCTTTTCTCCAGCAGCTAAAGATGTCAGGGGAAAATGCTGTTAGGTTTAAAAAAAAAAAAAAAAACAAAAAAAAACCCACCAAACAAGTTAAACTGGAAATATATTTAGAAATGAGATTAAAGAAACATGGTTTATTGGACTGATGTTTCATGCTTAGTAGAGGTGAATGCTTTTATAAAGAATTAATTTACTGCTTAGTAAGGAGCAATTGTTGTGACTCAAGGGTGCAGCTGAAGAATTCTCTGAATTGTTGATGTGTGGTGTCTGTGGACACTGGGATGTGTCAGGCCAGAGCATGTTGGATCCAGATAGTCAGAATAAACCAATGAGTAACAGGGTATGAAGGTGGAACAGACTCAGCAATGTGGCTGCTGTTCTGTGCTTGCTTCTGGGGCAAAGCACCTGTAACTCACTTTTTCTTTTCTGCTGCTGCTCACCCATCTCTCCAGAGTGGCTCGGAGCACTGCAGCCTCTGGAAAACATCCTTGGTGCTTACAGAGCACCTTGGGTACAGACATTACCCTGTTAATGCACACCAGCCCTTTGAGAGTGGGAAAGAATACATGACCTGTGTCAGGTGCACCTTGTGGGATGTGCCAGTGCAGGAGGATGTGGAGGCTGGGGCAGCGGGAGCTTCCCGGGGAGGGGAGAGGGGCTGTGCCCGCTGCTCAGACAGCCCCGCGGCAGGGGAGCTGGGGAAGGAAGGGGAAGGGCAGCTGGGGTGAAGGCAGAGCACCTGCCAGGTCTGCCTGGTGGTGGGGAATGCTCCTCCAGGGAAGGTGAGCCCAGGGAGAGCAGCTCAGCAGCTGCAGAGAATGGCAGAGGTGTGCTTGTGCAGCTGGGCTTGGCAGCACTTGGGAAGTAAGAGGACAAACAGGGGAACTTTCCCATTTTAAGGAGGCCACTAGCTAAATGCGGAAACAGGGGATAACAGAATGTATTTAAGGCTGTGAAGAGCTTTGTGATTAAAATAGTTTATTTGGGAGGCTGATGAAGGGCAAGATGTTGCCTCCTGCCCTCAGTGTGAGAGGTGCCAGGAAGGCAGCCCGGAGCTGGCTGCTGCTGCTGCTCCCCATCAGTCCCAGAGCATTAGAAAACTGCTGAATGAATTCTCGTTTGTTTATTTATTTATTTATTGAGCAGTTAAATTACTTCTGTTTGAAAAGCAAATCCTGGGTTTGTAGAGTTGCCAGGTTCTGTAATGGCTTCTAGCAGATGCTGCATGCCCTGGGCTGCGTTTCAAAGGCCTTTGCACCGAAGGAGTGCAGCTGAGCATGCACAGCCTTGTTTGCTGCCACACAACACTGCCCTCAGGCAAAGGTGAAGCTAAATATATTGCATTGACTTGTGTTAAACCTCCCAGCACTGGTGGGTTTTACAGCTGCCTTTTATTTTAGGATAAGTGGAGAAGCGATTTTGGTCTTCTAGAAAAACAAGTAACTAACAGTGGGAGCATCACAGAAGAAGGGAGCACAGCTGCCCAGAAAATGAATGGGACCTGCTGTGGCAGGGGACTGGGAGGGCAGGTCTCGAGGAGAGCACAGGCTGGTGAGTCTGCAGAAAAAAGCCAAATCCTTGTATCACTCCGAAACCACATTTTGTGAAAAGAGAAGACTGTCCTGGGAAAAAAAACATGGCTGTGGTTTTGATTTCAAGTTTACAATCAGTGGTAATTTTAGGAAACACTGTTTATTTCAATGTTTATTGAAATCAGACATATTTAGTGTGCCTTCAGATGAGTTGTGCAAAACCTTATTCATATACCCTGGCTTTGTCTTTGTGGTGCTGTGTTCTTCTGCTTGCATTCATCAGCTGAGCATCTTCTTCCCTGCCTTGGAATATGCCAGTCCCTTGGGGACAGGCTCCCTTTGGCCTGCTGGGGTTGGGAAAGCCCTTCCTAAATTACTTAATGAGTTAATCAAGCTGCTTTCTGTGAAGCTCACAAAACATTCAATACTACAGAGAACTCTTGGCTGTGTTTTGATACCTGATGAAATTTGGGTTTCACAAGAAAGGACTTCAAAATCTTTTCTGTGGGTAATTATTCCAAGACTGAATGAGCTGTTTGGAATGTGTGGAGTGTTGGAGGTATTCTGTTCTTTGATTCTGTGATTCCTGTAACAGCAGTACTGCCGAGGTGTTTGGGAACATCAATAAAGCCATTACAGCGATAGTTAGCACTTTCACACTGATTTGTTTTAAGTGCATTGTGCAAACTTCATTTATTTTGGCTTTGTTACCAGCGCCTCATGGGGGGGAAATGATTGTTATTAAACAGATGTTCTTAGTCATGCTGTCAGATACAAAGATGTGTGACTGTTCTGACTGTAGATACTGCAGGTTATTTTGGTCATACGCTGTCACAAATATGCACTGGGGATGCTGAGACACTGATGGCAAAAACAGGATGTTTACTTAGGTCAGAGTTCTGTTTGTATTGCTGGAGACACTAAATCATGTCAGCTGCATCTCTGTATGTGTATCCTGGAGAGGTTTGGAGATCTGCTCTAAGGTGGAAAACGTGAAACAGCTTAAACTCAGTTTTTGTTGGTCCTTAATTAATCCTACGGCTCTCAGAGAAGCTGCAGCAGATTGAAGTGCAGCAAGATTTCAGACCTGCCAGCATTTCAGAATGACTCCTGTCTGACCTTTCAGCAATGTCATTAGTTTTGAAGTTATTTTCTTGGGTTGGATTTCGTGCTGCCATACCTCAGCTGTAGGATGGCAAAGCACAAGGCTCCTTTTCTGTCTCTGACGGGCGTGGCACACGGTGGTGTTGGTGGTCCCTGTGTGTGCCGAGAGCAGCATCCCTCCCAAATGTTCCCTGAGTCACTGGGTTCCTTCCCTGCCACTTTATGCAGGTACTTTGATCACTGAAAATTCACTGCTTTGAAAATGTGAAGCACTTCCAGGCTTGCAGGTCTGTCTCACCAGCACAGAACAGCAGTGAGATAAAGAAGAGCAAACTGTCGCTGCTAGATTAAATAAAAGCTATTTATTGTGTACTTGAATGGAAGCAGTGGGAGATTTTAATGTTGGAAGAACACAGGAACAGGCCCTTAGCAGCAATTTGTGCTGTTTTAAGCTAAATAAAAATGAAATGGTCATGTGCAACGGGGTTGATGCCTGTACCCATAACCTAAACCTGTTATTCCAAAAGAAAAGAATAAAGCAGTAGCAACTCCCCAAGGAGGAAAAACCACAACAAAGAAAAAAAAAAAGAAAAAAGAAAAGCAGGATATTTAATTAACGTTTTAGCACTGAGGCAGTGAGGAGGGAAGATGTCCTGGAGGTGGTGGCCTTCAAACCACCCTGACAAGAAGCTTCCTTGTAAACATCAGCACCTCGGCAGTGTCCTCCAGGCTAACAAACACACACGGTTTGGATCAAAGGCAGAGTAAGTACTAATGTTCATCTCCTCAAATTGCCCTGGTATTTGCTTTCTTCATTATATGCTAAGGGTATTGCACTCCGATCTTTCTGCCAATCTCATCTGTGTTATGACATGGAGACAGTGCAACTTTGAAGTAGTTCATCACAGGCAAGCATTTCAAAGTCTATATCAGAACCTTTTCAAATCAGCTGATAATGGTACAGTTTTGCCAGGGAGAGATGCTGGTAGCTTGGGTATGAATGGATTGATGGGAATGTTGAGGTTGATGTCAATTTCTGTATTCCTTTTGTTGTCAGAAATTCTGTGTTCCTTTTGTTTGTGTTCCCAGGTCGATGTTTGTGTGGGGGGTGTGCTTATATATGTTTGTTTGACATTATTTGCTATGGAGTCACGAGTCTGAAAGCCAAGATCAAGTGATACATCCGATGCATCAGTCATAGGAAGTAAAAAAAGCACAAAAAAAGTGTTGTGCTTTGATGATTTAATCAAATAGCTTTGGGCTTCTTTAATCCTCTCTGAAATGCTTTTTGATAGAGAGATTTTTAACTTCTGGTGCTCCTCCTTCAGAGAGGGCTTTTCAGTTGGTATGGAGGAAGAAGGTAAAGATAAGTGTAAGGATTTTTTCAGTCTATATGTCCTGATTATCCTGATCTGTTTGGACAGTTTGCTGTGGAAGTAATGGCTTTGATGCAGTAAGCTGTTTTGGTTTTTGTGGGAAGCAGCTTAAGTGGGTGCAGTGATCTTGAACTAAAATTGTTTGAAAACTGACAACTCTGCCTTTAGTATTAACAACTTCAGTGTTTCATTTCTTGCACTGGTTTTTCTTTTTTACTTCAGTTTTGGCATTGGTCAACTGAAATTGTTAAAAGCTGTCCAGGATAGTGACAGCTGTCAGTGGTTAGTCAGTGTTATTGCAGCACTCTGTGCAAATTGGAGGTGCCCAGTGACAGTCCTGCTCTTGCTTCCAGTGTGTCTGGCAGCTGTGACCTCGTGAGAGCAGCAGATCCTCCACCCTGAGCTCTTCTGAAAGCATCTGCCACACATTCTTGTGAAACACTAAATATGAAGCAGCCAGTGTTATTAAAAGCATTGCATTAAGATATGTGCACATCCTCAACAAGGGGTTTTTTCACCTCTTGAGAGCATGGTGATGTTTTTAAAACCACTCTCTGGTTTCTTGTGCATTTTTATTTCACTGATAATCTGCAAAGCCCTGTTCTGTATGTAAGGTATCTCAAGACAGTTTGCAGCACTCTGCTTTCCTCAATGCTGAACCTTCTCTGAGCAGAAACTATTTTCAGTGTTAAATTTTGCAGTATTTATTCAAAGCATGAGAAGCCCCTGCTGCTCTGTGGGCTGTAATCTCAAGGTTCCAGGAACTAGGTGAGGCTGCATCTTTTCAGTTTTGGCACTCTTGACAGTGAATTTCCTCATGAACATACTGCCTGTCAACCAAATCGTGTAGATAAAGTAAAATTGCCTTTAAAAATTACCAGCCTGTGCAGAAATCTGGCTCTGCATTATTTTTTTGTGACAGAGAACCACTACTTTAAACTATCAGTTGAGTATTCCACAGTGTGTCCTCCTCCTTTTATTTATCAAGGAATAGCTGTTACCCTCACATGAATCCCAAAGTATTGGCCTGAGAGAATTTCTGTAGAAGATTTCTGAACCAAATCCTCTGCTACTGCAAGCAACCTCAGCCTGTCATTTCACATTTCAGCTGGTGAAGTGTCTGGGCCTGTCATCTGAAAATGGCACTTTTAGTCATTCTTGATTCTTCTGTGCTGTTCAGAAGCAGCAGAGGCTGAGTGTGATCCTGGCCAACCCCTGAACATAAGGTGGTGTTTCCATGAGTGGCAAACTGCTCCCAGTCACACTGTGTCAGTCTGATCTTTCCAAGATCATTTGGCTTAATATTGCATCACTGTGATGTAGTTCTGTGTGCTGGGATCTGCTTGCTGGTTGCCTCTGGGGGAAAGAGGGCTCCTCCACCCCTCACCTCCTGATTGCTTTTCCTCATTTCTGTTTGCAAAAGCATTATTAAAATGCTCCCTCCATTCAGAAGCAGTCTTAATTTTAAATTCATCTACGTACGTGTTTTATACAGAGAAAAAACTGCGAGAAGATGAAATATTGCATAAAATGAGGCATCTGGCTGCAAAGTGGTGCCACACATAAAGCTGTTGCCCTACTTACATTGGTTTCATTGGCTGAAAGATTTAATTATAGCTTTTTTTTTTCTGGCTGGTGACATGTTAAGTGCTCAAAATGTCAGGTCAAAGGTCAGGAGCTAATGATTTAACTAAAAATAACTCTAAAGGTGAATTATATCCCTGAGAATGAACTTGGGTGGTGTCACTTTGGTTTTCTGCAGAGTTTTTCCTTTGTTTTGGTCTTTTAAATTTTGCTTTGTTTTTAATTGCAGCCTGATTATGAACACTTCATTTGACATAAACAGAGGCTATACTTTAGACCACTGCTTATACCAGATAATTAAAAATAATTCTCACTGCATTTCATACATCATCCAAGGTGCTTTTTTGCTTGTTTACTTGCAATTTTTCTTTTAAATGTGGCGTTTCGCTTCTTTAAAGTTTTGTGTCGTTAAAGAGCTTTCTGCTGAGCTGGCAGAGCTGCCTGGCAGGACCTGTTCACCCTCCTGAATCCCCTGGTGCCAGTGGCAGGATATCCATCAGCTAGGTCTGGCACCACCAGCTCATCCCCGCCGGGGTTGGTGGGACGACGCCGTCCTTCCTCCTCCATTTGTGCCATCTCGGGTGTTGCATTGTGTTTTCCTTTCTCTCTGCCGCAGAGCACAGAGAATGATGTGCTGGAGGATGGCCAGGGCAGTGTGTTAAAGCAGGACAGTGGATTGATGCAGTGTGGAGCACAAGGGCAGCCCTGAGCGCCGATGGAGAGGAGCCTGCTGCACGCACTGAGGGAGCCCTTTGTTCCTCACCAGGGCTGTGGCTGCTGCACACACACAGACAGAATCACTGCCCAACAGGCAGCAGCAGGGCTTTCAGCTCGCACAGAGCCAGCCCTCTCTTCTCCAGGCTGGTGTGTGCAGTGCAGGTACCTGTGGAATGTGAGAATGGATCCCTTATTCCTGGGCACACGAGCGTGTGCTGGGGAGGAGAGAGCATCCTCATGTCCTATGACATGGGGGAAAGAAACCCTGGCTAATTAGCAACAGTGTTCTTAAGGAATAATTATTTCCAACTCACTTTTTCACTGCTGTCTTTGTAAAAGTGGAGCTCCTGAGAAGACACTAAGGACTGCAAACCCAGTGTGCATTTTCCATGCTCCCACAGGTGTCCCTCAGGGATGTGACAGGTAGAATTCCACGTTCCTTTCTTGGCAGAATAGCTTGTTTTTATTGACAGTTTTGTCAGAAGTCTGAGTTTGCATTCCTTAGTTTTCTGAAAGCCTTTTGTACTTTGGGAACTAAAATGTTTAACCATCAGAGGATCCATTTCATGGATTTGAGTTTCCCCAGTCTTCATATTTTTAATGGTATTTAATACACGAAACAGCTGGTGATCTACAAATGAAAAGTTTATGTTGTTGTCTGTCTCCTGTGTTAGGCAGCCCCTGAAATCAGACCAGAAGTTACATATTTTAGAATGGCATGTTTTGTTTGGTTTTTTTTTTTTCTGTTTGAAAGAACACAGGAGAAAAAAAGAGAGTGGTGCCAATCCTAGGAAGAAATGGTTGGTTTTGACACGCTGCAGGAGCTGTCTGTGGGAGAGTTGTCCCATGTAAGCCTGGACTTTAGGCATTTGCTCAGATTTCTCCTGCATCCTGCTGCTGCTGTCTTTGAGCAGGAGGATCTGTGTCACTCCCACAGCTTCCTGAGCCACAGGCTCTCTCCCACACACCTCTGTCTGCCCTGAGCGAGCTCTGCGAGGGGGAGTGGGGAAGAAACAAGAGTGTTTCTTCATTTTCCAGCTGAAAATCTTCATTGCTACTGCAAGCCATCACAGGCACAAAGACCTCCCTCGAGATCCTGATGGTCCCTGTCACAAGGACTCACTGGAGGGTGAGAGGAGGCTTGTGGCCAAGGCTGGCACCTCTGGAGCTGGGTCTGAATGACCTGGGCTGCATGACCCGGGTGACCAAGCTGGACAGTTCTGCTTTCCTGCTGGGGCTGGCAGCTTGGTGTGTGTGAGTGTGAGAGCTGTGCTGTGCTCATTCACACCTTCTGCACGTGTTACATGGAAGCTGAGAGCATTAAAAGTAGGTTGCTTTGATCTTCTTAACACTTTGCTATTAAATTTAAAGCAGCACTCAGCCATTTCAAGTAATTTCTTTTTACCAAAATGTGGAAGATCTGCCTCAGCCAGTACCTTTGTTTGGTTAAAGAAACGCCACGGTGGCTCTGCCAGGGGTGGGTGACAGACCCAGAGCTCCTGCAGCCTGTGGCTTTGAGCAGCACCAGGTGGGTGCTGGAGCTGTGCTCCTCTCTGAGGGCTTGGCATTGTTTTTGGAGGTAGGGAGCAGCTTGGGAATAGCAGCAGAGTGTCACGGGGAACCAGGGGAAGACCAAACTGATTTGATGAGAATGGTGTTTAGAGAGATGGTCACCATTCTTCCACCAGGTGGGAAAGCCTGGCCAGGCACCCGAGGTGTCTGAGGTATCTGGGGTTATCAGGAGCACTGGAATCATCCTGGGAGAGAGAGGAAGCACCCTGCAGGGCTGTCCAGCAGTGTCCACCCTGGAGGAGCACCCTGCAGGGCTGTCCAGCAGTGTCCACCCTGGAGGAGCACCCTGCAGGGCTGTCCAGCAGTGTCCACCCTGGAGGAGCACCCTGCTGGCCACAGCCTGGTCAGCCTGGCAGGCAGCCTGGTCACTCAGAGCCCCGTGTCTGCCCCGTGCTCTGGCCTGAGGCCGTGCTGCTGACACTGGAGGTGGAAGGGTTGCTCCAGGCTCAGGGGATGGGTGTCCTGGGGAGAGCAGCTGGGCATTAATGTGTGTTTGTGTTCCAGAGATGAGCGGAATCAGTCCATCATTGTCAGTGGGGAGTCTGGAGCTGGAAAGACTGTCTCTGCCAAGTATGCCATGAGGTACTTTGCCACGGTCAGTGGGTCTGCCAGCGAAGCCAATGTTGAGGAGAAAGTCCTGGCCTCCAACCCCATCATGGAGGTAAGAGAGCTACTGCACCAAACCCCAGCCTCCAGCTGCAGTCATTACCCTGGGGCAGACATAAGCATTCAGTAGAGAGAGCAATCCAAACTTTTAAAAACATTTCTGAAAATACATTAAAATTTTGTGTTTAATTCGTTTAGAAGGAGTTGCTTTAGGTGTCATTTTTGTAACACTTATGGAAGGCTGAGAGAAGATGGGAGGGAATGTTTCAATGCTGTTTGTGTATTTCACATAAGAAAGTAATTTTTATATGAATACTGCTTTAAGTCTCTTCAGCTTTGTAACTGGTAGTTCCCAGACTGCTGGCCAGATGCAACTGGAGAAGAGTGGTTTTCTGTGTAAAATTCCAAAGAGGATAAAGCTTTTGGTCTTAGCCACTAAATATGTACATCACACAGATTGTACTCTGAAAGGAAGTAAAGCAAATGTTAAATTTTAGGAAATACAATTAGAAAAGAGAAAACAAAGTTACATGGGATGCACACAATTTCCTTCAGAGGAGAAAAACAACATCAGAAGACATAATTTTCTTACAATGAGCTCAGACTCGTGTTTCAGTTCTGGAAATGTTTGTAACTAACTGTAGTTGAGTGCCAGAGCCATTGGCTTGGGAGCACAGGTGCTGGCAATGGACTTTGAAAGGACAAGTGCAGTTCCTCCTGCTTCAGGGCCTCTGGGAAGCTCAGGTGACACTAATTCTGATGTCATAGCCAAGCAGAAAAGATCTCTCAGACTTACCTGAACTGTTTCTCCTGTCTTTGCCTACGTGTATAAATTCAAGTTGTGGCTGAAGCTGAGGAACTGTGTTAAGGATTGATTCATTAGAGTGATAGTCTAATATAATAATAATAGAATAGGGGAGTTTCTTGAGAGAAGTAGCTCTGTCTGTAGGCACACACATGCTCATGCCTGTGAACAGCCTAGGAAAATTTAGGACCACTGATGCCTTGGTAGGTGTTGGTCACCTCTCTGCATTGGTGTGAAAGGACATGAGTGAGTAGAGTGCATGCAGTGAAATGTGAAAGGCAAAATGCTGCCATTGTTTTTTTTCTCAGGTATTTTAAAAAATGAACTGTGTTTTATTCCTCCTTTCCTCCTGGCATGAGGAACTCATGGTACTCAAACTATAGCTGCCCCATCACAGCTGTGTGTCTGTAACAAGGTAACAGTGCCTGGTTTGTGGTGCTGTGTGGTGTTTGAAAACTTCTCCTAAAGATCATTATACTTGGATGAAAGTTATCCTTTTAACTTCTAACACTTGAACTTTAAATTAGCTTTAGAGTGAGTGTTTAAAATTTGATGTTGAGACAGACTCTTATGATAGCATAATTAATGTTTTGAATTCTTCAGTTGATAAATCAGTAGAAACACAAATTACCCCTGTATTTTAGGAAGAAAATGAGTAGTTCATTTTAGAAACAGGGAACTCCTCACTTGCTAAGCTGACTGTAAAATCTTAGGAGTAAAAGGTCATTTTATTTTTAAATTTCTCTTTGGACAACCTAAACATCAGTGTTTTATGAGCTACCTTCATGTGGTCTTAGCCTGCTAAATACCCAGTAATGTCAAGAGATCACTGTACATTTCCAGCAACTATTCTTTTGTAGTCAATAACTATATTCAATTTTCCTATTGCAAATGTAGAAATCGAGAAGTCATAACACATATTTCTATGTCATTGCCTGTCTCTCATTCTTCATTACCCTCTACAGCTATGCAGACAGTACAGCTCTGTATGTACCCTGGCAAGCAATCTTATAATCCCAAAGACTTTGTTTTTATCAGTAATACCTCTCAGAGGAATAACTGGTTTCTGAAATGTTGTGGTATTATATTGCTACCTCCACCACCAAAATGTATCCCAGTAGCAATAATTTCAAAACAGAAGAGTGCTGTTAGGGTTACCTTGAGTTTGAATGAATTTGATGTTTCTTAGAGCTGCAGGGATGCAGTTTGTTCCTAGATCCTTTACAGCAGCTGTCCATCTGATGCCCACTTTGACATCTGCTCTGTTGGGTGTGCGTGCTGCTGCTCTCCTGGAGTTTCTGGCACTCTAATCCCCCTTCCCAGGCTGCACCAGCTGGCACTGACCCACTCACTGGCCTTTTGCTTGCAGATTTGGGATACTCAGCAGTGCTGCTTGCTCTCATTTGCTTTTCTCAAGTTTATTTCAGTGCAGAGTTCCAGCGGGTCGCTGCGTGGATGGGGAAAGTAGGACACAGATGCAGTGGTGCACTCGGGGCTCAGTAACACACACAGGGCTGAGGAAGGGCACTGGGCTGCAGCTCAGATATCCAAATGCCATTCCTTTTGATACAGAGATACCTTTAGGAGTTTCTTGGAAGGTGGATTGCTTTATGATGTCTAAAACACGGTCTAACTGAGAAGAGAAAATGCTTTTCTTTGAAGTTCAGCATGTTGTGATTTGCATGCCTTGAATTCTGATCCCTCTGGAGACTGCTGTGGGGTGAGCCCCAGTGCTGATGAGGTAAGGCAGAATTGCACCATGTAGGATCCACGGCTGTTATTTGCCATGTAGATGATTAAAAAGAGGTGATGATTTTTACAAGCTGTTTAGCCTTTACAATATTCCCTTTTTTCAGTCTATTGGAAATGCCAAAACCACCAGGAACGACAACAGCAGTCGCTTTGGAAAGTACATTGAGATTGGTTTTGATAAGAGGTATCGAATCATTGGTGCTAACATGAGAACTTACCTCTTGGAAAAATCAAGAGTGGTGTTTCAGGTAATACTGATGTAATCTCTTCATTTTATGTCATACTTGAACCAACCCACTCTTCCTCTCCATCTGTGCCTGCCTGAAAGTCTAGAGCTCAGTAAAAATGGACTTATCCTTGACTGGCTGCCTAAAGACATAAAAATAGTAATTAGTTTGTACCATGGGGGGATGTTACATGAATGCTGTTGTATATTTTAAAAGTAAGAGGGTTAATGTACATGGTTTAGCTGGAAGAGAGTATTTTTCTTTTTTTTTTTTTTTTT